>JACEIK010002789.1:95892-109698 GCA_018107945.1 Datura stramonium | reverse complement strand
TTTATAAGTCGCATTCGTCGAATGCGACGCGCCGACTTGGCGCTTGTCCGATCTTTCCCCGGGCCTTTTCCTAGCATGTATGGCATTCAAAAACTCTTAATCAAAATGCGAGTAGGCCATCTACGGGTCGAGAATTTACGGGGTGTAACAATCTCCTAGTTCATTTCTGACACAAAAGCCTATAGAACTAGGTCTTGGGTTCCCCTTTGAGGCTCTATACGAATTGCATTTGTACCATTTCCTTGGAGGTTTGCTCCAAGTTACTATCTCACTACTAACACTAATCTTGTAATTTTCAAAAAAACTGCACCATCTGTGCCCAAGTTTTTGGAGTATCTGTAATCCATAGATAGACGGTCTGAGCTAAAATGTAGATATTCTTCTCTATCTCATATATAACCTTCCTCATGATATCACTCCTCCATGATTAATTGTGTTCCTCCACTTCCATATTTGCAAAGTAATTATGGCTGGGACTACTTAAAAAATGGTTTCAGTTTTGGGACTGTACTTGCACCCCACCATTGTGTTATTACTTGATTGACCTATATAAAAGGTCCAAGTATTCTAGCAGCTAGATTGAATCTTCTCCAGGTGTTCTTTTCAATCTTTCCTGTCAAAAAAAGATGAGTAACAGATTCTTGTTGAGGCCGCTTACAACATCTACACTTTGAAACCACTGGAATCTCCCATTTAGTTATCAGCTCATCTACTGGTATCTTCTGCTTCCGTAGTCTCTAGAACAAAAATGATATCTTAAATGGTAGATCCTACACCTGCATCTTTTGGAACCAGATCTGTTCAAGTTCTCTTTGTCTAACTATGTCCCAAACATCGTTTATTGTAAATTTGCCATTGCTTGTGGCTATCCACCATGGATAATTCCAAGCTTTTGGCATGTTCTTGATGATCAATTCCTTGCTTACATACTCAGACATGTCTAAAGGCAAGTGCTGATATATAAGTTGTTCATTCTAGCCACCATTCTCCATGAAGTAACTCAGATTCTCTATTCTTTATTCAAATTGAAACTCCTTTGGTAATGCTTAATACAAAGGACCTAGGACAGTCCAATTATCAAACCACATATTTAAAGATCCAGTATTTGATTCCCACCATATCTCTTTACCAACTACATCCTTTGCCTCCAACATGTATTTCCATAATTGAGATCCTCCTTTCCATTGGACTAATGCTGGAATATATTTCTTGTAATATTTTTCCACATGAAGTTAGTTCATAATGTTCTAGTGGTTTTGAATTCCCACCATAATTTTGCAAATAAAGTCTTGGACACATCAAATAATGATCTGAAACCTAACCCCCCTTCTTCGTTTGGGTAACATAACTTCTTTCATGCTACCCAGTGTCTACTTTTGCCTTCTCCTATACTGGTCCAATAAAATCTGCTAAAGATTTTATATGGTTCACTGATTATGTACTTTGTAGGGGCCAAGTATGAGAGCAAATATATTGGCATTCTTTGAAGTACATTATTGATCAGTACTGCTTTCCCTCCATATGACATCAATCTCCCTTCCCAGTTCTGCAATTTATCCTTCACCTTTTTAATGAGCTCTTTGTAATAGGCCTTCTTTTTCCTTGAATGAAAGATGGGACAACCAAGGTATTTGAATGAGATGCTGCCTTTCATAAACCCTGTACCTTCCTCTACCTGTTGCACCAAAGTAGCAGTTACATTCTGGAACATATAAAATAAACTCTTCTCTTTGTTTATCAACTGGCCTAAAACTCTTTCATATTCTTTAAGTGTGTTCATGACCAACTCTAAAGAAATTTTGTTTGCGGAGGTAAATATGATGGTGTCATATACATATGCCAAGTTTTTTATGCTAGTACTCTACCTTGGAAAGCCAAAATCCTGATAAGCCCCTTCCTCAAATAAAGAGTTTAGAACCCTTGAAAGTACTTCTACTGCTATTACAAATAAAGTAGGGGATAAAGGATCTGGTTACACCCCGTAGAATGCTATCGATTAGTAGATATATGCGTGGATTGTGACAAGAAAAGAAAGCTAGACGCATGTGGAAAAAACCTCAAAAGCAGGGTCAAGCAAGGCTAGGCTGAGAGGGTCAGCGCGACGCGCCAGCACCCTGGCACCCTGGGCAGCGCGACGCGACAACCCTGTTGGTGCTTTGAGGGGCGCGATGCGACACAGGCTTGGCACTTTGGCCGGTGAGAGGCGCCCCTGTGCCACCGCCCATGTACCATTATATAGTCCCTTAGTTTAATTTATTTTCATTTACAAAGGAAACCCACAATCAGATTAGAGAAAGTACGGAGAGTTCATCAAGTCTTTGTTCAATTATGCTACCAAATGCTGCCCGAACTCAAATTAACTTTAGGTAACAAGTTTTAAGCCTACGGAAGCACTTTTACGGAGTTATTTTCCGGAAATTCGCCCGGCGTATCGACACCACGTCGAGTAAAAGTTGTCAGAATTATTTCAAATTGGTTCTTGAACAACCACAGGCATTAGGTAAGTACTTCTCTCTTCTGAACTCCCGAGAAATTTTTGGTTTACGCTAAGTTATTCAGAATTGAATTGCAATTGATAATATTCTCAAAAGTTATAGATTTTCCGAGTTTTAGTATTGAAATTAGCCCTATTCTCTCTATATAAGGGCTTCTGTTGGACAGAACCGTTGGTTACCAATTGAAACTCACCAATTAGACAGAAGGTCGACACTTGAGGTATGTAAGACTATCCTTTCGGCAAATTATGTTCGTTGTAAAGTTAGTACGACTTGTGAATCTATAGAACTTCAGAATAAACCTATTATGATTAGCTGTTATGAACTGAATTGGACGATGGAGATAAAATAGTAACCCTCGTTAGAGTTAACCCTAGCTAGATTGGTTTTGCTTTCAATATTGGGTTGGCAGATGTTGTTCCATATTGAGTTCCATTAGACTGAGATCGCGAAGGACATATTAAGTTCTATTAGACTGAGGTCGCGAGGCCTATATTGAGTTCTATTAGACTGAGGTCTCGAGGGCCATATTGAGTTTCATCAGATTGAGGCCGCGAGGGCCATATCGAGTTTTATCAGATTGAGGCCATGAAGGCCATAGTGAGTTCTATCATATCGAGGTTATGAAGGCCGTCTTGTGTTACAGTATGCTTACAACCATTAGTAGTCAAATAGCAGAAGTGGACATTGTTTGTACTTGTCGGGGCTTATGAGGGCCCAGGTAGGTTATTCCGTGTTGTTTATACCTTCCAGGCTTATGGGAGCCCGATTAGGTTCTTGTTTGTATAAATATATACCTGTTAGTTCGATACTTTAGAATATAAGGTTACTCAGGTTAAATTCTTACTCTATTTCTTGATTACTTCAGTTTTACTAGCTTTCAGTCAGTTATTATCCTACTGCCTTATATATTCGGTATATATTGTACTGACGCCCATCCTTGGGGTGCTGTATTACTTGCCTGGAGTTGTAGATAGATGAGGTTCGGGACCCTCTTAATCATCAACTGAGGTTAACAGTTGTTCAGCTCCCTTCCTCTGGAGTTGGTAGTTAGAAGAGGTTTGTTCCTTTATTGTATAGCTTATGGGTAGGTAGGGGCCCTGTCTCGACCATTATTCCACTCTTAGAGGCTTGCAGGCTATAGATCTCCAGCAGTTAGTTTTTGTTGTTGGCCGTGTGGGGCCTATGTATGTTTTATTACATGTGATGGTCGTGTGGGGCCTTGTTTAGCTGTTAGTTAGAAGCCTTGTTAGCTATAGCGTAGCATAGCTTTCTGATTTCATTTCAGTTATAACTAGGCAGCATGACGGTCTTGTTGCCCCGCATAGCATTCCTGTTATTATGTTGTTGGTAGTTAGCTATTTTGTTTTACAGGTGGCCTTGTCAGCCAGAGGCTATATTTACAGCCGAGATATAGCTCGTCGTTTTCTTGAATTAAGTTACAGGCGTGCACCAATAGTGCATCAGGCCAGTTAGGTGAGTCCAGATCCCAGTGTGGCACTAGGTGCCAGTCACGCCTTCCAAGGTTGGGCGTGAAATATTTGGTATCACAGTAGGTCATATCCCAGGGAGTCTGCAAGCCGTGCCATGTAAGGTCTTGTCTATGGATGTGTTGTGCACCACATTCTATAGGTAGGAGGCTACAAGGCATAATAGTGTGGTTACTCTTCTTTCTCCTCCAGTCATGCTATAAAGTTGTGCTGTATAGGGTTACTCCCTAAGATTATGTTATTCTATTTATTTACATAGAAATGTCTGACATACGACGGGCCGCGACTGGTCGAGATTTAGATGTGGCAGCAGGAGAGGGCACTAATAGGGGGTCCCAGTTAGAGTTAACCCGATTTGAGGGCCACAAGAAGACATCACCTCAATCTCCCCAGCACTCTCCATCGCACTCAGAGCCCTCTAGAGCAGCAGATATAACAGCACCACCCCCAGCCATTCATATACCATCAGATCAGGCACTCAGGGGTGCACTCTATATGTTGGTTCAGATGATGGTTGTGTAGCGACAACCTCAACCAGTAGTACCAGCTGCCGTTGAGCCCACTGAGGGGCCCGGTAGTTCGAGAGTCCGTGAGTTCTTGGATTTGAGTCCCCCGCAGTTTACAGGGACAGATCGTAGAGAGGATCAAAAGAATTTCATAGATCAGTTGTAGAGAATATTCAGGGTTATGCATGCCTCGTCTCCAGAATAAGTTGAGTTAGTAGTATTCTGATTGCGAGATGTGGCAGTCTTGTGGTACGAGAGTTGGGAGAAATTTCGGGGCAGAGATGAACCTCCACCTACGTGGCCTATCTTCTCTGAGGCTTTCATAGATCATTATTTGCCCCAAGAGGTCCGGCAGGCCAGAGTAGAGCAGTTTCTGCATCTAGAGCAGGCAGAATGAGTGTCAAAGAATACGCGTTGAGGTTTGACTCCTTAGCTAGATATGCGCCCTCGTTTGTCAACACTATGCCAACCAGGGTGCACTGGTTTATTATGGGACTTGCACCAGAATATATGGAGTCGTGCATTACAACTACCTTGTGAGAGGATATGGATATTTCACGAATCCTGTCTTTCGCTCAAAATATAAAGGAGCTCAGAAAACATCAGTATTCCATGGAAAGGTCAGGTCAGGAACAACGTTGGAGGGCTAGGCCCGTAGATTTTCAAGAAGACTTTCAGGGCGGGACCAGCCCCCGTTTCTCAAGTAGGCCACCTAGGCCCCTATTTCAGCAGCAGTAGGACAGAAGATCAGATCATCGGAGGTAGTCAGGCCCCAGCGAGAGTTCGCGAGCGCCAGGCTCGCAGCAGCAGAGGAGGCTAGACCAGACAGAGTTAGCAGTACCCTGATGCAATACTTGCCATAGGCAGAATATAGGAAGGTGCAGGTATGGTTCCATCGCTTGTGATACCTGCGGGCAGGAGGGAGACATGATGAGAGATTTCCTGACTAGATGATAGAGCTGCCAGGACCAGTAGAATAGATCCTCAGCAGGTTTGTATGCCCCAACACCTTCTTCAGGGAGTAGTCCTTCAGCTTCAGCCGGCAGAGACTGAGGTAGATCAGGGGCATCCAGTTCAGGCAGAGGTCAGGATCGCACTTATGCATTACCAAGGCGACAGGAGTCAGAGTCATCGCTAGATATTGTGATAGGTATATTAGATGTTTGCTCTCACTCAGTTTATACTTTGATAGATCCGAGATCCACTTTGTTGTATGTTACTCCATTAGTGGTCCGTAAGTTTGATATAGTACTAGAATTGCTTCAGCAACCCCCATTGGTGACACTATTATTGCTAAAATAATTTACCGGGGTTGTACAATAGAGATTGATTGATTGGCGCCATGTTACATTACTGTAGAGTGTTGGACCAGAATTGTCCAATTTTATTTTTTGAGGGAGGTAGTGCGAGAGTGGAGAGGTAATACAGCTACACTAAAAGGTAAGTTTATATCCTATCTCAGGGCAAAAAAGTTGATAGAAAAGGGTTGCATCTACCATATTGTTAGGGTTCGAGATGTGCAAGAAGAATCCCCGACTCTCTAGTCTATTCCAGTGGTTACTGAGTTCCTAGATAAACTCCCTGGTATTCCCTCAGAGAGGGAAATAGATTTCTCTATAGAATTGCTACCAGGTACTCAGCCTACATCTATCCCTCCATACCGAATGACTTATGTTGAATTGAGAGAATTGAAAGAATAGCTGAAAGATCTGCTAGATAAGGGATTTATCATGCCGAGTACGTCACCGTGGGTGCGCCAGTTCTGTTTGTGAGAAAGAAAGATGGTTCCTCCGCATGTGTATAAACTATTGATAGTTGAATAAAGTTACTATTAAGAATAAGTACCCACTTCCAAGGATAGACGACTTGTTTGACCAGCTGCAAGGAGCGAAATATTTTTCTAAAATTGACTTGAGATCCGAGTACCACCAGGTTTGGGTTCAGGAGGAAGATATCCCGAAGACAGCTTTTAGGACCAGGTATGGTCATTTTGAATTCATAGTCATGTCCTTCCGATTGAAAAATGCACCAGCAGTATTCATAGACCTAACGAACAATATCTTCAGGCCATATTTAGATTTGTTTGTAATAGTATTCATTGACGATATTCTGGTATACTCCCGCTCAGAAGCAGAACATAAAGATCATTTGCAAATAGTACTTTAGATCCTTAGAGACCGCCAATTGTATGCAAAGTTTTCTAAATGTGAGTTCTTGTTGAATTCTGTAGTTTTCTTGGGTCACATTGTATTAGAGGCTGGTATTCAAGTCGATTCACAAAAAATTAAGGCAGTGAAATCATGGCCTAGACCCACAACTCCAATAGAGGTTTGTAGTTTTCTGGGGTTAGCCGGGTAATACAGAAGGTTTATGGGAGGATTTTCTATCCTGTCAGCGCCTTTGACTAGATTGACTCAGAAAATAGCTAAGTTTCAGTAGACCAAGGCCTGTGAGTAGAGTTTCCAGGAACTGAAAAGAAGATTGACATTAGTGCAAGTGTTAGCTTTGCCCAAAGGCTCAGAGGTCTACGCAGTGTATTGTGATGCTTCAGGCGTTGGGTTGTGGTGTGTGTTGATGCAATATGGGAAGGTAATTGTGTATGCTTCAAGGAAATTGAGAAAACACGAAAAGAACTATCCCACCCATGACCTAGAATTAGCTGTAGTGATTCATGCCTTAAAAATATGGAGGCATTACTTATATGGTGTGCATGTAGATATTTTCACGGATCATAAGAGCCTCTAGTACATTTTCACGCAAAAAGAGCTTAATCTATGACAACACCACTGGCTAGAATTGTTGAAAGATTATGACGTGAACATATTATATCATCCAAAGAAGGCTAATATTGTAGAAAATATCCTCAATCGCCAATCTATGGGTAGTTTGGAACTTCTAAGACTAGAATAGCGGGAAATGACTCAAAAATTACACCGGCTAGCCAGTCTAGCAGTTCAGATAGTGGATTTAGAGGATAATGGGGCTATAATTCAAAATACAGTAGTGTCATCCCTATTGGTAGAGGTAAAAGAGCGGCAGTATGAGGATTCTCATTTATCGCAACTCAGAGATAATACTCAACAAGGTGAATTGTCAGCTTTTAAGGTAACCGGAGACGGGGTTTTAAGGTACAGAGGTCACCTCTGGTTCCAGATAAGGTAGGGCTCGGCCAGCAGATTATGGCAGAGGTATAATACTCTCGTTACTCTCTTCATCCGGGTTCGTCGAAGATGTACCATGACATAAAAGAGATATATTGGTGGCCAGGAATGAAGAAAGATGTAGCCGCATTTGTAGCACAGTGTCCTAATTGTCAGTAGGTAAAGACTGAACATCAGAAACCTGGCAGACTAACTTAGGAAATGGCTATACCTATGTGGAAATGGGAGGCAGTTAATATGGACTTTGTGACAGGACTACCTTGTACCAGACGTAAATCCGACTCCATTTGGGTGATTGTTGATAAATTAATAAAATTAGCTCAATTGTTGCCAGTACGTACTATGTTCTCACCCGAAGATTACGCCGCATTATATATGAAAGAGATATTCCGATTGCACGGTGTCCCAGTATCTATCATTTTGGACAGAGGGGAGTAGTTTACAACTAGATTCTGACAATCATTTCAGAAAAGTTTAGGGACATAGGTTAATTTGAGTACAACCTTCCACCCTTAGACAGAAGGTCAAGTAGAGTGCACCATTTAGACGCTCAAGGATATGTTACGGGTGTGTGTGCTAGATTTCTGCGGAAGTTGGGATGAGCATCTACCCCTTATCGAATTTACATATAACAACAACTATCATTCTGCAGTTCAGATGACACCTTATAAGGCATTGTATGGGGAAAATGCAGGTCCCCCATTGTATGGTTCGAAGTAGGAGAGGAAGAATTAGTTGGGTCAGATATGATTCACCAGTCAGAAGAAAAAGTAAAACTTATCATAGAGAGATTACAGACAGTCCAAAGTCATCAAAAGTCCTACTCTGATATGTGACGTAGGGACTTGGAGTTTAATGTTGGTGATTGGGTGTTCCTTAAAGTGTCACCGATGAAGGGCGTAGTGAGATTTGCCAAGAAAGGAAATCTTAGCCCAAGATTCATTAGGACATACCAGATCCTTCAAAGAATAGGTCTAGTGACATATGAGTTAGAGTTGCCTCCAGAGTTAGAATTTGTTCACCCAGTCTTTCATGTGTCCATGTTGTGAAGATGTATAGGGGTTCTCGAGTTGTGCCAGTTGAGGATATCCAAGTTACTGAAGAGTTAGCTTACGAAGAGGTTCCAGTTGCAATATTAGATAGACAGATTCGCAGATTGAGAACCAAAGACGTAGCCTCTGTTAAGGTACTGTGGAGGAACAGAAATAAAGAAGAGATGACCTGGGAAGCTGAGGACGACATGAGATCTAGATACCCTCACTTATTCCAGAATTGACCTAGAATATGTAGTTGAGGTGAGATCATTGTTCAGATGTTACTTTATGGCTTATGATGCTAGTATTGTTTAGATATCTATTTCCATATTGTGAGCTAGTTGATTGTAGCATCCTGTGAAATGCCCATGTTGGACTTCTCTGCGTTGTTTCTAGATGGTCCATATTACAGAGGAGATGCTGCTGAAATTTTTCTAAATGTTAGTCAAAAGAGTTAACTCCTTTAAGGCCTGAAATTGGCATTTGAGGACAAATGTTCCTAAGGGAGGAGGATGTTACACCCCGTAGAATGCTATAGATTAGTAGGCGTATGCATGGATTCTGACAAGGAAAGAAAGCTTGACGCGTGTGGGAAAAGCCTTGGAAGTCGGGTCGAGCAAGGCCAGGCTGTAAGGGCCAACCAGCACGATGCGCCAACACCTTGACGCCCTGGGCAGCGCGGCGAGCCAGCCCTGTTGGCGCTTTGAGGGGCCCGGGCAACACAGGGAAGGCTCTTTGTCCAGTGCAAGGCGCCCCTGTGCCACCACCCATGTACCTATATATAGTCCCTTAGTTTAATTTCTTTTTATTTATAAAGGAAACCCACGATCAGATTAGAGAAAGTAAGGAGAGTTCATTGATTCTTTGTCCTGCCCAAACTCAAATTAACTTCAAGTAACAAGTTCTAAGCCTACGGAAAGCACTTCTACAGAGTTATTTTCAGGAAATTCGCCCGGCGTATCGACACCCCATCGAGTAAAAGTTGTGAAAATTGTTTCAAATTGGTTCCTAAACAACCACAGGAATTAGGTAAGCACTTCCCCTCCTGAACTCCTGAGAAATTTTGGGTTTACGCCAAGTTATTCAGAATTGAATTACAATTGATAATATTATCGGAAGTTATAGTTTTTCCAAGTTTTAGTATTGAAATTAGCCGTATTCTCTTTGTATAAGGTTTGAAATTGGATAGAACTGTCAGTTACCATTTAAAACTCACCAGTTAGAAAGAAGGCCGACACTTGAGGTATGTAAGGCTATCCTTTCGGCAAGTTACATTCGTTGTAAAGTTAGTACAACTTTTGTACCTATAGTACTTCAGAGTACACCTATTTTGGTCAGTTTTTATGAACTGAATTGGGATGATAGTGATAAATTAGTAACCCTCATCAAAGTTAACCCTAGCTAGATTGGTCTTGCTTTCAATGTTAGGTTGGTAGATGTTGCTCCATATTGAGTTCTATTAGACTGAGGCCGCGATGACCATATTGAGATTCATTAGACTGAGGCCACGAGGGCCATATCGAGTTCCATCAAATTGAGGTTGTGAGGGCCATAGTGAGTTCTAACAGATTGAGGCTGTGAGGGTCGTCTTGAGTTACAGTATGCTTACAACTATTAGTAGTTAGATAGAAGAAATGGACATTATTTGTACTTGTCGTGGCTTATGAGGGCCCAGGTAGGTTATTCTGTGTTGTTTGTACCTTCCAGGCTTATGGGGGCCCAGTTAGGTTCTTGTTTGTATACATATTAACCTGTTTGTTTGATACTTCAGATGGTAAGGTGCCTCAGGTTAAATTCTTACTCTCTTTCTTGATTACTTCAGTTTTACCAGCTTTCAGTAAATTATTATCCTACTTCCTTACATATTCGGTACATATTGTACTGACAGCCATCCTTAGGGCGCTGCATTACTTGCTTGCAGGTGTAGATAGATGCAGTTTGGGACCCTCTTAGTCATCAGCTGAAGTTAACAGTTGTTCAGCTCCCTTCCTCCGGAGTTGGCAGTTAGAAGAGGTTTGTTCTTTTATTTTATAGCTTATGGGTAGGTCGGGGCCCTGTCTCGACCATTATTCCACTCTTAAAGGCTTGCAGGCTATAAATCTCCAGTAGTTAGTTTTTGTTGTTGGCCGTGTGGGACCTATGTATGTTTTATTACATGTGATGGCCACATGGGGCCTTGTTTAGCTGTCAATTAGCAGTCTTGTTGGCTATAGCGTAGCTTAGCTGCTTGATTTCATTTAAGTTATAGCTAGACAACATGGCGGTCTTGTCGGCCCGCATAGGATTCTTGTTATTGTGTTATTGGTGGTTAGTTTTTTTCTTTTATAGGTGGCCTTATCGGCTAGAGGCTGTATTCACAGCCGAGATATAGCTCGTCATTTTCTTGAATTAAGTTACAAGCATGCACCAGCAGTGCATCAGGACAGTTAGGTGATTCCAGATCCCAGTGTGGCACTAGATTCCAGTCACGCCTCCCAAGGTGGGTTGTGATAGATCTCCCCGCTTGACTCCTCTTGTTGAATGAAAGAATCCATGACTTAGCCCATTCAATAAGACAGAGTACCAATTATTAGCAAGTAGCCCCCAAATCATATCTACTACCTAATCATTGAATCCTATCTTTCTCATAACTCTTGTCAAATACAACAAAGAAACTCTGTCATAAGTCTTGGTCATATCTAGCTTTATCATCACATTAGTATGTCTCTTTCTCTTTCTTATATCAACAACAATCTCCTGTGTTAAAAGGACATCTTCTATAATGCATATGCCTTTCACAAAGCCTGATTGATTAGGAGATATCAACCTAGGCAACATACCTTCAACCCTTCCATGAATGACTCTAGAGATGACTTTATTAGTGAAATTACTTAGACTAATTGGCCTAAGATTAGAGAAAGTTTGTACTTTCTCTTTTTTGGGGATTAAGACCAAATTAGTATGAGTAAATGACTTAGAAAGTGTGTCCCCTGAAATAAAAGCTGTAACCACCAGCAATATATCCTGTTTAACAACTTCTGAATAGGTTTGAAAGAAATTACATGTAAGCCCATCTGACCCACTGGAACTTGACCCTTTTAGATAAAAAACAGCCTCCTTAACCTCTTCCATAGTTGGACTTCTTCCAACTTCTCATTTTCCTCCCCTGTCACAATTTCTGGAATATGATTAAGAATTTGAAAATTTTCAGATACCTATTCCTGTGAGAATTAATGGTGATAGAATCTTATAGCTTTCTTTGCAATACTAGTCTTATCATCTAGTTACTGTCCTTCTGCACTTAGAATCCTTTTAACTTGAAGCCTCTTTCTTCTTCCATTAACAATATTATGGAAGAATTTGATATTTTTGTCTCCCTCTGTATACCATTGTATCCCTGCGTTTTGTCTCCGGAATTCCTCTTCATAATGCAGATACTTCTTCATTTTTGCCTGAGCCTGTTGTAAAACCATTCTATTTGTAGCTATGGGTTCTTCCTCAAATAATTTCTCCTTGATTTTAACCAACTCTTATCTGATAGTAAGTTGGTTGAAGATGTCCCGACATGTCTCTTTGCTCCACCTAGTCATAGCTTGCTTTATCCTTTTGATTTTGTACGTGAAGGTTAGGAAAGGATGTCCTTCAAAATTTGAAATCCAATGCTATTTGACTATTCTAATAAAATCTTTTGTTTTGTCCAAAATTGTAAAAATCTGAAAGTTTTCTTAACAGCTAAATTCTGGCCTCCCAAACTAATCAATAATGGAGCATGATCAGACCCTGTTCATGATAGATGTTCCACCTCTGTATATCCCATATTATCCTGCAATTGTTGGTTTACCAACACCTTGTCCAATATTTCAAAAATGCAATCCCTGTCAGTTATGCCATTCCACCATGTTAAAGGGTTGCCTTTAAAGCCTACATCATACAGTTCTGATGAGTTGACACATGTTGCAAAGTGTTCTGTGTCATCAGCAGTTATTGGTATACCCCTAATCTTCTCTTCTTCATTCAATACCACATTAACCCCCCCAACTAGCTATGGAATGGGCATGTTATTGGCTAATTGGTAAATATCATCCCAAAGTTGTATTCTATCATTTTTATCACACTTAGCATATACTAAAGTAGTAATAATTGACATGCTATCTTCTAGAAATGTTAGCTTTAAAATAATTTTTTGTTCTGCATCCTATATGATTTCTACCTGCACATATTCTTTCACAAAAACCATATCTTCCTAGTTATGTTAGCCCCTGCCACATTCATATGTAAACTCCTTTTATAAGTTTGTATCTCTCTTGTATATTGAAATGGTTCCATCAAAGCAATTATTGAGAATTGATGATGTTTGTGTAGCATTTGAAGCCTATGGAAAGCTTGTTGTGTCCTCACTGACCTTATGTTCCAAATTAATGCTTTCTTCGTCATTTATCACTTCCTCTTGAGGCAACCCTTCTTGTAATCACTCCAGACAATTGCTAGATGTCACTTCCTTGAGGTTTCTTTCCCTTTTTGTTCCCTCTATTAGCAGTCATAGTTGACAAATCTTCTTGCTTCAGCACTACCTCAAGATTCTACTTAAGGTGCTCTTCTTTATCTAGCTCCTTTGATGTGTTCCTCTCCTCCAGTATACTGTTAATCTCTACCCCTTCATGTGAGCATATTTTGTCACGACCTGAATATAGGTCCAGATCGAGACATAAGACAAAGAACTCTGAGAGGCTCCAAGTCAAGCCATGGAATGAACATGACATATGAATCCAACATAATTAAGCGGAAGTCTAACATATATAATAAAACGGAAGTCTGAAAATATCATAACAATCGAAAACATAACACAAGGCTAAAACTAAATAGATGCTATGTTTGAAAAGCCTCTACTACTGAAGAGATGATGGGACAAGACCCTAACTAACTCACTATAGTCTGAAATTGAAAATACTCAATACAACTGATAAAGGGCCCTCGGAAGATGAGGACTCACCAACTAAAACTAGAAAATGCTAATACTGAGAAGCTAGCTACTGGTGGGACTGAGCCTGAATATCTGAGCTTGTATCATGAAATGATACAACATAGAGTATGCGGTCAGTACGTAGAATGTACCAAGTATGTAAGATAAGTAAAACCGCTAA
>JACEIK010002789.1:0-49748 GCA_018107945.1 Datura stramonium | reverse complement strand
GAGGTGAAGATGAGGTATGTTGGAGGATGAAAAAATATAATCAATGTGAATTTTCACTTATGAAACTTACTTTTCTTATTTTCACTACGAAAGTCACTTTCTTATTTTTCTAGAAAAAATATTTTCAAAAATTTTAATCACCTAATAAAAGAATCAAAAAATATTTTCCTCTGGCAAACACAAAATGTTCAATTTTTTTTTTCTCACACTGCTTTCTCGAACTTGGGTTGGGGTGCTTATTAGTTATTATTACAGTAATAAATAAAATATGCTTGTTACTTATATGGTGTTTCCTAATGTGGTAGATCTAGCATAATATATATTCTAATAATGTAGATTTTTGAATGAGAAAATCACGTAACTTAATATAATATACTAATATTAAATCAGACTGAGTTTTTGAATTCAGCTCTCTTACTATCACTCATTAATTATGTTTGATCCAAAGAAATTAATCAGGGTCTGCCCGGCAGCGGGCCTATTGTATAATGAATAAATGTGTCTCAAACTTCAGTACTTAATTTTAGTAAAGATAAATTAAATATGATTGATTGGTCAATTTTATTTTCCATAAAAAGTTAACCAATGAATTAGTTAATCAGTAATTAGCAATGCAAGGCTAGGATTAGAGCGTAAATTACATAAATTCCATTTCGTATGCCATAGTTATTTTTATTTCAGCAATAAGACGAATAAGTAAAAGAAGGGAAATAATAACAGCGCGCTATATTTCTCTTAAAATAAAACTTATCTCGTTATGTTTTTTCTTTATATCAAATAAAGGATCACATTCGAATGTAATAGTGTGACTTCAAACATTATTTGGAAGACATCGAAGGTAATACTACTGTTAATGACAATATGTCACATCAACTAAAAGCATATTGCATTATTTTATTGATGTTTGAGTTTAAATTTTAATAGATGAAAAGGTACACGTACTTGTGGTCGAGAAATGGACAATGTGGCCAGTACACATTTTCCTTTAGCTAATCTCTTCCCTTCCACATGTTCCTCTTTTGCACCATATCAATAAAGTGTTGTTTTAACCAAATCTTCTTTCCAAAATGATATTTAGCATCTTTATTGACTTTATCCACAATGTTCTGGCTGTATATTTCAGATATTTTGAATTTAATATGTATAATAATATAATTAGTATGCTATTATAAGTGAAATTTAAGAAAAATAAAATGTACACAGATGTTTATCATTACAAAATCATATTTCATGACAAAAGAGGCTCCGAATGTACTTGGATATATAGCAAGAAAAAATTGTGAGAGGTGTCCGGTTTGCGATGTTTCAAAAAATAGCCATTCAAGAAACATTGGGAGACTTTGTACTTACTAAATGAGAACCTTCTATAAGCTTACGTACTAAAGTAATATGTTAAACACCAATATTTAGAGAAAATATGAAACCGGAAAAAAGAAGAAAAAAGAGATCAAAGAGTTGCAATTTTTGTAATTGCAAATGAACAAAAGATTAGACAAAATGATACGAGTTTTGTTGGGCTCAAATGAAATATGACCCAAAATTCAAAACCCATACATAGCCTAAACTAAATTTAGCCGGGCTTTTTAATTGTTATCCGTTGGGCCCAATCTTTGGGTATATGGATGAGTTTGCCTTGCTATTTAACTTTTGACCTTCTGGTAGATCATCAAAAGTTTGTTTTGAAGGTGCTTGCCAATAAGTCATGATGAATTGTCAGAAGTTTATTATAAGTTGTGTTGCAATTTTAGAACAATTCGTGACAGATCATCAGGAGTTTTTGACGGAATAAATTTTCTCGAAGCACCAGATACAAATTATGTGGTAATTTTGAATAAATTAATCGCAATTTTTGGTGGATCATTAAAAAAAATTGAAAAATTTCACCAACACGATTTTACTTCAAAATTAATCCATATCAATTTCGAATTTAACACACAATAATTAATACTAATTTCAATAATTTTAAATAATTAAATTCAACCTAACATGCAAAAAGAAATCATAAATTCTTTTTGTGTTCTTCAACAATTTAGCTCAACAAAAGCCAATGATAATAATAATGTCCAAAAGGACTAGTCGTGTATATATGTCCATTTGGTTAAATACAGTTTTTTTTTTTCATTTGACCCGAAAAGAAAAGGCAATAATAATGTTTTTCAAGTTTGGTCAATCAAATCAACCACAAATAAATAATGAATCTTTAATTTTCTACCCTACATATTAAAGTAATAAAATCACTTATAAATGTTACAAAATATCCTTTGCAAGGAAATATGCATATTTGATAAGCTTTATGACTTTTGCACTTTTGTTCTACTGTTTTGCGTTGTATATGCAATATCCTAACTTTAATATTAATGTGCAAAAATAGAACCTCGTCATAACAATGTTAACTTTTAGCATGCGTTTTAGTGATGTAATTTGAAATTTAAAGTATAATTGAACATGCATCGTAGTATATCATTTTTTAACTTTAATATTAATGTGCAAAAATAGGACCTCGTCATAACAATGTTTACTTTTAGTACGCGTTCTGGTCATGTAATTTGAAGTTTAAAGTATAATTGAACATGCATTGTAGTATACTATTTTTTAATATAATTCTCTAATATATCTGATATAAATGATTAGCAAAAGTTGGTAAGAGTAATAATACCATCAAAATTTTTTACTTACATTTGAAATAATATTTGGTAAATATAACATAGTGATTTTCTTTACAAATGTAAATTTGTGTGTCAAATTTTATATTTAAAAAGGTTCATCTCATAATTTGGATAGTTTTTCATAGAATTAAGGATCACAATATTAATTTGTAAAAATATGATGCATTTAATCGTTTTGTATTTGAAAGTTTTTCTTTGGTTAGAAAAAGTTTTCCCCCAAAAATTTTCGAACAAATAAGACGATGTGGACTCTACAAACAACATGTCCACATGTGTTTGGTTTCAAAACCGATTCCAACACCAGTGGGTCTGTGTTTCTGCAAAACAAGGACCATTACGTTGTCTGGTCTCAAATGAGACATGTTTTGTCTATGTAGGCGTTTTGCTCTAGATTTTAAATATTTTTTTTTGAATTTTTATGAAGTTAGAATTAAAGATAAAATTATGTTTGATCATATTTCTATAAAAAAAAATTATATATGAAAGTAGTATTTCTGTTTGAATATATTTAAAATACATAAGTTAAAAAATAAATTATAAGTTATTTTTTGAATTTGAAATACTATTTAAATTGAATTTGAAAATTTTCATAATGAAGCACTGATTCTCAAATAGAGTGAAAAACTACTCCCAGAAAAAAAAAATGAATAATTTTTGTGGCCGATGTTTCTCGTGATTTTTCAACAATACAAAAGATTCTACAATGCTTTGTAGGCTGTAGCTCTAGAGAATTTCTTTTTCCTGTATTTTTTTTTTAAATTTGTATTTTACTTTGGAATATATGGCTCAAACCCATACCACGATTTTCCAAAACTAAAGATTATTTCTTACAAAAGTAACAAAACATTTTAGGACCAAGACACAATATAAGTCCTCTCTATTCAACAATTAGCTTGTTAATATTAGAAAGTCTTCACATTTTCTATTGACATTTTAATCTCTAACGAGAGTAAAAGATTTTCCGTGAATATCAAACCTAAAGTAAATATACACGACCTGCAATCTCTGAATAATACAAGTATCGAATAACTCTGTCTATCAAAACTTGAACAAATAAAAAAAAACATTTAATATTGTGATCTCTGTTGAAATTTGAATTTAAGTTCCCACAATTTTCAACCCATTTCATTAACTAATCACACTCTTGGGTGCTACTAAGCCTTAATATCTACTAGATTATAGTTCTTTCAAACAGCTCCGACTTGGTAATATTTGGTTTTCATGGTCTTTTAATTCCTTAGATTACCATGACTTCAGACCTACAACCGATGCATATGGAGTTGGTCGACATAAGACATGTCCCAACCATCTCAAGGGGCATTCTCTCATTTTATTCTTTGTGTCATACTTGCACCTAATAACAATTTTATATGTCCTCACGTCCATCTTAACGATACTCACCGTATCAATATGTTGGACCTTAGTTGCTCGATGAAACGCTTGTGCTATTATCCAATCCCTAAATATCCCAAAAACATTACAGAAATTTAGAAAATACTACTCTTCATGAGAAAAATAAAGAAATGCTGTCCGTACTGGAAAAATCTTCTCAATTATTATAGTGATTTAGGAAGGACCACATCTCTAAAGTCCTCCAGGATCTTTCAAAGCTTCAATTCACATGAACCATGATATCAAAAATATCCAGAATAGTTAGCATGTGAATTTCAAAAGTAACACACAAAAACATAAATTTCACTACTTTTTCCGCTTCAAACTGTCAAAAAGGAATCACAATGCATCTTTACAGATTCTAATCACATCTACCAATATCACGGACACCATGCAAAAAAAACGATGGTTCATTGAACGTCATAAAACTAGTCGATGCAGCCACTGGTTTTTTGATATATTCTCACATACAAGATTCATGCACACATGCGATAATCTCGTTGTATTTCCTTTCGTTGGTTTAAATAGAAACGAAATGAATTACGATGCTTCCATGAACCGGTTGATACATGTATAAGACATGCAAGTGCAACATTAGTAAAGTTCAGTGCAAACTTTGTGGTCCTAATATACATTCTGGAGACACAACAACAGGGGTAATAAATGAGAAGATATTTAATTTCCATTCAAAAAAGATGTAGTCGAGTAGATGGGCTTACATACCTGTAAGAAAGGAAAGCCAAGTCTCTGCAAGTTGATGCAATAAGTAGCAATTAATTTAATGTGCAGCATGGCAATCACATTATCTTCTATCCTTTTAAAATGTACGGAACCATTGGCCCCTGCTATCTTCTCTGACCCACACCCTGCAAAGCAAAAGTCTGGCAACACATGAAGGATGCAAGAGGGTGTAGACATAGTTGGAAACAAATGTCATATGCAAACAAATAAGACAAGTGATGAACCTTTAGAAATCAGATCTTCCCATATCCACTATTTAATTGTGTGCATCCATTTGGGGAAAGAAGGGAAAAATTATAATCAATGCCTCCACAAACTTTTGGTCCTTTCAAAAGGAACCTTGTCAATGTTGAACCATGGGAACAACTTCTAGAGTCTGTCCTGTGTCAATTATCAACCATCTCAAATATGCAAAATATGTAAGATAGTCACTAAAAAGCTATTCGTACAAATCTTTTACAGACACAGATATATTGAGTCGCAAAGTAAATCCAATGTTAACCAATCAGCTCCTCTAAATCAAAATTGTTAACTTTAATGTTGATAAATGATACCAGTTTTTACATTCAAATAAGCACCGCTTGGCAGTGTTTCAGTTAATATTACTGATAACAAAAGGCAAAGGGTAGAAAAACACCTGTCAACAATTAACAAGCAGCACTAGTTATGTCACTAACAATCAGCAGCAGCGGATTGTAGGTGTCAAGCTTCAACAAAATACGAATCCAAAAGTCACAAACCTTATCGTCAACTCAAAAGTTAACCTGAAGCAGAAAGCAGACAATGCATTCCGAGGATCTTAAGCAAGCAACATCATGCTTGCTATGTTAAAGGTAGCAGAAAACTTCAGGAGAAATGTGTAATGCAAGTGGAAGCACTATATCTTTATTTGCAAAAGTTGTCTTGGCTTAAGAAGTATATAATACACCACTTTAAAAGTGTAGAATTTATTCTATTCAGCTTAACCTAGCCTTACAGATGGCATCTGAATTCAAAATCTGATGATCATTTTTTGTGCATCTATCATGCAAAATTACAAAGGCCATACCAAGCGTTACAGATGGCACTTGCATTCAAGAACTGATGATCATACTTTGTGTACAAATCAGGTAAAATTACAGAGGCCACCTCAATGCACACCTACAGCCTAATAATTCACATTCGCTTAATGATGGAACAGAGATATACAGCAGTATGTAACCAAAGCAGTTTAATTACACAGAGACCTGGTAAAACTACAAAAGTCAGATCATCCAGAAAACTCAAGCAAACTTAGGTTTCGGCAT
The DNA here is from genome assembly GCA_018107945.1 of Datura stramonium. Classification (NCBI taxonomy): domain Eukaryota; kingdom Viridiplantae; phylum Streptophyta; class Magnoliopsida; order Solanales; family Solanaceae; genus Datura; species Datura stramonium. The sequence goes on along the minus strand of JACEIK010002789.1, from coordinate 43,663 downwards.
GGGCATTGATGAAACATTTTGATGTAATGAAGCGTCTTGATGAACAGGACCAAGCTTTTGGATCCAATGATGAAGCCCTTTCTTGTGATCTTGACACATTGACTTCTGAACAAGATTCAAAGTTCCGTCATGAGCGACTGATGATTCAAACTGCTCCAATACCTTCACAATCTGCCAAAACTCAGGCCTCTTTTCTGGTTGCAAAGCCCAACACAGTTCAATTAAAGCTCTCATGGCTGGAGGGCAGTCCCCATGAATAGGTGGCCTCATATTCTGAAAGGTCCCAAAGACAAGTTCTTTTAGGATTAAATATATTACTAATTCACAGCTTATGAAGAAGCATCAAGATTGGGGAGTTTTGCTGGGAGGGACGGTGGAGGTCTAGGGGCACATGAGTTGCTATCACATCAAAGAGTTCAGCCATGCAGATATCAAAGTTGTTTATGCCACTATCCAAATGTACGAGTCACAATATAACTGATTTTAAAGTTCACAATAACACAATATTACAAGAGTTCCAGAACTATACAAATAAGAAAGTACCAAATGTTGGATCATACCTTGTTTACGACAGCAAAAGCAGCCTGTACTGGTGTCATATCTTCATAAGGAATGGTTCCAGACACCATTTCCCATAGAATGAGTCCAAAGCCATATACATCAACCTTTCTTCCATATGATTTTCTCTTAATCATCTCTGGTGCCATCCAACGGTAAGTGCCCGGATCATCAGCCAGGAGATCACAGTATGCCTCCTCACAAGCAATTCCAAAGTCAGCAATTTTCAGGTGAAAATCCTCATTGATAAGTATATTCTCTGGTTTGAGGTCCCGATGAATGATGCCTTGCGAGTGAATATATTCCATTCCACGAGCAATATCCATGGCAAGTGCAATCAATTTGTCCAGGGTTAGGGACTTATGCTCAAGCTTATGCAGGTGTGCTCTTAGAGACCCCTCCGGTAGATACTCGGTAACAACACAGAAAACTGGTGGTTGTTTGCATGCACCTACGAACTGCATTGAAGGGGTCATGTCAACCAATTCACAAATAAATTTTATAAGGATGACAAGTTACCAAAGAAAACTGGTGGTTGTTTGCATGCACCTATGAACTGCATTAAATGGGTCATGTCAACCAATTCACACAGAAATTTTATAAGGATGACAAGTTACCAAACAATTGCTCTATTGTCTAACAATGGAGACTCTAGTTGAGGCAAATGATGGAACTAACAGGGCCATGAAACTTTTATAAGAAGGATGATCAGATACAGTTAAAAAACAACCTATCAAAAAAAAATCAGATACAGTTAAATATATGCGACAGCAGAGTTCCATATACACAAATGCAATGAAACAAATAAGAAAATTAATTCTATTTACTACCTTTATAACATTGGGATGGTGGAGACGAGACAAGAGAGTAACTTCTCTAATAAACTGATTCTCCAATCGAGTTGCTAAAGCTCCAATTTCGTCATCATCTGGTACTCTTATAATTTTCACTGCAACAGCTTCATCCTTGTATTTCCCATGGTAAAGCTGACTGTGAGCACCGTGTGCAAATCTTAACCCAAGAAACAGCTTAGAAAGATCAATTGTATATTCATCTGCTGTTTCCACAGAACTAACCCTACCAACACCATGAACAAAGTACCTACTCCATGCTGAATCCTTCCGGCCCTTTGATTTGTCATGGAACTTGAATGATGTGAAATGCCGAAGGGGACTTGTATTTGCCGGAGATCTTGTACCAGGAGATCTTAACTTAGGTGATTTCGATTCGCGGGAATCTTTGTGAAACGACTTACTCATAATTTTCTTATCATGTTCCTTCCTTTGTGGACGTGGAGTTGAGAATCTCTTCTGACTAGATCGAGCTTCCTTAAAGGTATCTGGAACTGATGTTTCAGGGTGAGGTGATACAGTCCTCTGTTTGTTTGTAGTTGGGTTGCGCTGGAGTCGCGCAACGGTGGGCTCAGGTCTTGGATTAAGAGAACCTGTTGCAGGTCTAGTTTTTGCACCTGCAATTCTTCCTGACTGAATAGTACTAATAGGAATAGAGGCCAATCTTGCAGAATCCAACCTATGACAAACTGTATGAGAAAACTTTGTTCTCCTAATCCAAGAATTAACCTCCTCATCCATTTCTTCAATCAGCTTAGAACACCTGGTAACCAATAAAAAATCTGTTCTTTACCTCCTTTAGCTCAGAAGAAGGTTCAAGTTCAAGAATTCTCTTCAAATCCCCTGTGAAATTTGCCAAGTTTTCTACTGACAATTTCTTCAAGTCCATCAAAGGGTGATAGTAAATCAAGAAATCAAACTCCAACCTTCATACCCATGTGCAGATAAACCATAAACTATCAATCAATCAACTTCAAAACAACTTTTTCAACACCAAAATTAAAGAAGGAAAAGTCCCAATATCTCCGTCAACTAAACCAAAGATCAAAACTTTTTAACCTCTAAAAAACAACACTTCATCAGCAAAACCATTCAAATTTGTAGACCTACCAAATGCCACTTTCACACCCACCATCAGAGAGAAAACCAAACTATCACCTCACGAAGCAAAACAACCCCTCTTCAGCTCCAAAGTCAAACACCCCCACCATCTTCGCTCAAAACCTGGAAGATCCCACACACAGATTAAAAAATATGAATATTAAGTTTTTATTAAAAGGAGAAACACCCAAATAAAATAACATAAAAAAGCATACTCAATAGGCTTAAAGATAAAGAAAGAAATACCCATCATGATAAACCCCATTAACCTACCAACTCAGCTAATCATTTCCTCGAATACAAATCACAAAGCGATAAAGTAATCAACAAAGATTTTTTTTTTTTTTTAAAAAACAAAAAATTAATACACCCATTTCCTTAAAAATACCGTTTTAATAAAAACAAGATCCGTGTACCAACACACTTACCCAAAGGGTATTTTCTTAAACAACCCATCTTTGATACAAACTCCTGTATTCTTTCTTCTTTCTTTTTTCACTTCTCTTTCTCTCTCTTAAACCATTAAATGTTTGAGAGGAAAGAGAGAAGAAAAAATCAAAAACTCCATTCAACGCTAATATACTTATTCATATATAAACAACTACTAGGGGGTTGTATCTAAATAAAAATATGTGTAACATTATACGTAGGTGCTTTTATGTGACCAATTGTTTCACGAAGATGATTCATGTGGACCCGGTTTTGTTGCTGACTACAAAAAAAGTTGGGCTCCGGTATTGTGGGCCCTATGAGTTCGAGTGGGTGGTGGAGAGAGTGGGCCCATTAGAAGATAGTCAATAAAAGACAGAGAAAAGAGAGTGAGAGAGAGAAAAATAAGAAATGGGAATAAAGCAATTTAATTGGGAAGAATACAATGTCACTATCAGAGAATTGAGGTACGGAATAAAGGAAAACTCAGATTTTTTAATCTTTTTTAATCTTTTTCTTTTTGTCTTTGTTATTTTTGTTTATTTTATATACTATTTAGATACGGTTAAATGGTACGGTGTCACGGATATGGAGTTTGTGGTTGGTTGAGTTGCCAGTAAATTCATATAATATTGGGAGAATAGTAACATCCCTCCGTTTTAATTTATATACCATTCATTGAAATTTATGTTTAAAATAAATCTTAGCAAGTTGTGTTTGTATAATAATTTTTTTGGTTAAATTTTTAAAATTAGTTTATTTGATAAGTATCTTTTAAAAAAATGCTTGTAATTTGTAAGAAATTACTTTCGATGAGAATTAGTTTGTGTTTGATCAATAAATTATTAAAAAAATAATTTTGAATAGCAATCAGTGTTTGGCTAAATTTTTTTAAAGTGCTTGTAATTATATTTTTCTCAAAAGTGTTTTTAGGAAGAAATTGATTATTTTTTTAATTTCTAAAAAACAGCTTCGACTACTCACCCGAAATACTTATTTTCTCTCAAAGCTTGAACAAGTACCTCACCTATTAAAAATATTGAAATAAATAAATAAATACTTTTAACCACTCAAAAGTTTGATCATGTAGGCTATAAATTGTTTTATTAAAAATAAAAAAGAAAACTTAGAAATTAAGTTATTTCTAATTATAAAAAGATGACATTCTTATTTAGACATACTAAAAAATATATATCACGTAAATTAAAATAAAAAAATATTTTAATCTGTCAATTATTATCAAATTATAATTTTAATCCTTATAATAAATAATAATACCAATATAACATCATACATCAAGTAATCAAATGAAAAATAATTAATAATTCTGAATATTTATAAGCAAAGGGATAAAAATGGACGAGTTATTAGTTTATTCCAGTTTTGATGAAATTGTTCAACTTAAATATATTTGACCTTAAATCAAACTAAATGTGTGGTTGTGATCCTGGAAGTGACCAGAAGCTGACGGAGCTGATGTGTTCATTACCAAGAAAAGGGGGAAAAAGGGGATAAAAATTAAGTCCTTCGAAAATAAAGTTAAGTTGTACATATTTAAAAAGCATAGTGTAGGGAAAATATAAAATTAAAAGTAATCATTGTAACTAAGTGTCGATAAAAGCTATGTTATTTGAATTTTTAAAAAAATTTCAGGTGCGTAATAGATTTTTTAAAAGTAAAATATTTTTAAAAATTTGATATGAGTACAGCATTAAAAATGAAGAATCCGTATAACTTAGGATGAAAATATCCTACATATTATATGTGAGTTTAATTTCCTTGTTGTTTTTAATCTATTTCTTCCCTCTCACACATTTATGTTCAGAGGATACATGTAATTCATTCAAATATTTTATTAAAAATATTATTATTTTAATAAATTAAAATTAATAAAATTTTAATTTTCATCACTTAGGCACATTTAATAGCAGAAAATTTTATTAGCGTTTACAGGGTAAATGGACGAAAAAAAGTTTTTGGCCCTCTTGATTGTATCAATTATCCATTGGAGACATATTTCTACTATTATCTATTTTATATACCATATTTTCGTTTTGCTTTAGACATCCTGTATCGAAATTATTGATTCAATTAATTGTATCTGTCAGTAGGTCCACTCGAGGAAGATAATAGAGATATTTTTTTTTTAAAGTTCGTATTTAATAATTTTAATTGATGTAAAATTATTTCAAAACCATCTCACTTTGTATTCAATAAATATATATAATTTCACTTACCCTATATTTAAGAATTCAAATATTATTATAAGAAATACAAAATTAAGGAGGAAAAACCAGAAAATGATGAAGAAGACAATTAGAATATGTCACGATCCATTAATCACATCTCTTGTTGTCTTAGTAATAATTCCACTTATTTGTTTTCTCTTTTAGATGGAACATGTCTCTTAGTTTGTCGATGAGACATTTTGTAATTGTCTGTAATTTATAATTGATACTCTTTCTCTTTTATTTTAATTGCTAAATATATTAAAAATAATTATTTTTAAAATATTTATTAATTTCAAAATTCAAGAGAAAATTAATCATGTTTTCAATTTCTACCCTTGGTACTCAAAGTCATTCTATAATATGAAAGAATTATTATTGTATATTTTAAAAAATTAATAGGACTATATTTGATCAAGTTATCATTCCTATTAATTTTTTAATGAAGCATACAAATCTTATCCTAACAATTAAAATAAAACAAAGGGAGTATTTTCTCATTATTATCTTTTTTTAGCGTATTTAAATTCCATTTATTACTATACAATATTTGAAGAGTAAAATTCAGTTTACCTTCTTAATTAACCTTTAGAACAAATTACTGCGAATAATTGCTTTGTAATTTTTATCTCCCTGATTATGAATAATTTCTACGACTTCAAATTAGCTCTCTTCTTATATTTTAAATTTTGTTTTAACCAAAATTCTACAAATAATATTATATTAACGTTAAGTGTAAAAGCATCAAAGACTTTTTTTCCTAGACTACTGTAATCATACACAAATATACTGTATTTAATTAATAAAAATATATTATAATATATTGGAATATACAGTAGCTAGGTATGTATAAGAGAGATTCTGAACCTCACCATGTTTCTTTTTCCAACATTTTAAACCCCACCATGGTTAGGGAGAGATGCTGAACCAAACGTTTGTGCAGGACAATTTAAAATTGATTCCCTTCAAATATATTTTAATCGGAATGGATTGTATTGGGATGATTGAGATTTTTTTATTTTTAATTAGTATACCGAGTTTAAATATTTTAGGATTAAAATTTTTATTTTGGCGTCGGTCACATAAATGAGTCATATAATATGCAAAATCAAATATAGTTAAACCTCAATGTGGGTAACGAATGCGATAGTTTATATGCGTCCGCGAAACGCGACGTAGAACCCGAGACCCTTATCTGGTTCCTCTTAACGAGAAGCAAGAAACTAAATAACACAAGGCGTTTATGTGGAAACCTCTTTCTTACGAAAGTAAACGCGACTTACATTGGTAGAAGTTTACCAAACCTCCACTAAAATGATCGGACAAGTTTGAATTACAACCTCGTGTAACTGAAGAATTAACCTATTAATCCCTTCCCCCCTTCCGATACATCTACTGTAAGCCTTTGCAATAACTCTATTACAAGAGAACCAAAGCTAACTCTAGCCTACCAACTAGTGGGATTACAAACAACAAAAACACTTCACCTACTCTGCTTCTAATGTGAGGAGTAGGTTTACAGAGATGAAAACAAGGGCAAGTATTCAACAACCTAGGACTAAACAAATGCAACTGATCTGAACTAGTTCTTGATTTGCTGTTGAAGCTTTATCTTCGGATAACTTTTGAAAGAGAGGAAGTGTCCTTCTTGTGGGTTGCAAAAGTGAAAACCTATTTGTCTTATATCAAGCCTATATCAGAATGAAAAGAGGGAAAGAGTATCTATCCATTGGATAAAGGCTTGCAGCAAATGCTGATTTGCCACTGTGTTCTTGAGGCAGCAATGTAGTAGTGGTAGTCTACAAATCACTTTTTGTCAGTTGTATCATATTGATCTTTACCATCAATATTTTGATTATCGATCTGATTTTTCGATAGATTTATTAGTTTATTAAAATCAATACAAAGTATTATATCAAACACCGAGTGAGAAATATAGTTAGGTGACTTATTTATTTTGATTATATAGTTTACTTTCTCAATAGTATGGAATTTCTTTAATATTCTCTATGTACCAAACTGCTACTCAAGCTCCATATTTGGAACGTTAGGTGAATTATTTAATTTGAGATATCATGGACGGTCATTAATTGATCATGGAGAAGGTGATTACTCCTTTGTGTATTTTATAATCCAATTGAATTAACTATAAATTTGTTTGTTTATGTGAGTCAACAACTCCTAATACATTAGCAATATCTAAACGTTATTTGCACTGCACAATATTATACTCAACGTAATCCTATCCATTCATTTAGTCAACTAAATCGTAAATAAACAAATAAAAATATTGATAATTAAAATTGTAAAATTAAAAAATGTACAAAATTAAAAAATGTAAAAAAATTCAAAAATTGAAAATTGTAAAAATTACATAAAGCAAATACAATTTCAAAAATCAAATTATATATATATTTTAAAAAAGTATATTTTTATTATTTAAAGTTTTTTTCTTTGAGACATTGAAGTTATTAAGATAATTTGTTATAATCGATTTTTTTTTCTCTTTTTTCTCTTTCTGTATTATCTTTCTTTCTTTTTAAGAAAAATAAAAACATAAGCTGTACTTTTTAATTTTGAAATGCTACCTACTATTATTTTAAAATGCGGCTCAAAAATATTGAATCTAAAACCTTCACAGACGAAAAGGGGAAAAAACCCTCTGTTCCTGATTCTGAACAACATGGAGATGATGGCTATTATGTTAATTATTGATATTCGTCTCCTATGATTTGGTTTTAATATAATTAAAAAGTATACTGGCATTTTGGGTAATTGTGAGTTTTGGGATTAGTAAAGGTGAAAGTTTGTGATTTTTTTTTTTTTGCAAGAAAGCCAAGTTATACTATAATTTTAATTGGAAAAAAAAGAAATAAGATAAAAAATATAAAAAAACTAAAAAAAATAAAAAAAATAAAAAAAATAAAAAATATCAAATATTTAAAAATATAATTGATTCAATTTTTTTAACTCTACTCTTAATACTTAGGTCGCTTTAGAATGTGAAAAGATTTGATTGTGTATTTTTTCAAAAAGTACATATCAATTAATAAGTTATATTAGTCAAATTGCAACATCTATTAATTTTTTCTTCAAAGGTGTATAAACTTTTTCCTAGAAAGTAAAAAGAAATGGAGGAGTAGTTCTTTGTAGCTTTTTAGGTTATGTAAAATATTTTATTTTTAATCTGTTGGTTTTTTTTAAAAAAATTGTTTGATATATATATATATATATATATATATATATATATAAAAAGTTAAATAATTAATATAAGCTATTGATAACATATATATACACTCACATAAGTTAGCAATATGTATACGTCAAATCAATAACATATTCATTTAAAGAATTTGAATATGTATAGGCGATTAGTTACGTATACCTAATAAAATTACGAATATTGCTTATTTATAATATATCCATATTTGCATAAAAATAATCAGATCTATATATAAAGATCTTGGTTAAATAACCTTGAATATTGTACATTTTATATCTTTATATCGAGTCATTATTTCGTTCATTAACAAATTTTTTTGAAAAACTTATCTTACCTATTGAATTTACTGCACAAAAAGTCAATTTATTTTTGTATAAACTCTTAATCTCAACTAACACTTAAGTCCTAATTTTTCTGGAGAAAAACACAGACAGCAAAATACATTATATACGGTGTGATTTAATTTACCTAAAATGAAGTTTTAGAATTTTAATGGGGAATAATTTAGTAAAGAGGAAAGAAAGAAAAATTTCTAAGAGAAAGAAGTTAGAAGAATAAAAAAATAACATGTAATTAATAAAAAATATACCTAAAAAAATTTCTATTTTTACTTCATCTTTATAATACAAAAACATGTAAAATTAGAAAAAGCAAACTTAAAATTTTCTATTTTGCTCAAACTTTTTGAGTCAAGTAAATTATGACCCAATAAATATTAAAAAATATTTTATATTAATTAACAGTTATAATTATTTTATGCTAATTAAATATTTAAATATATACACGATGATATTCTTTTATAAAAAAATACACCCAAATGCTGATATTTTCTGTTAGTGAGAATCAAGAGGGGAAAATGGCCAAGGTCCCTAATGGAGTAGAAGCTTGGATGGTTATTAATATTTGGCTAATTGGCTATTATAGTCACTCAATTTCTTTTTTATCTTTCAAAAAATTATTTCATTTTATCAAGTTAATTTTATGATTATTTTAGTTTTAAAATATTAAAAAAACAAAAAAAACATGTAATTTAATTAAAATACAAAAATAAACACATAATTAAAAATTAATATTTAAATTTATAAAATTTAACCAAATATATATTAACTTAATTCTTTGCAGACACGTTTAATGAGTTAGACTATACATGTCATTTCAACAAGAGTTCTTCATAAGTGGCATATGCATTATCTGGTTGATTATCATCAACAGTGACCTGTGCTTTGTGGGGTTCTGGTCTTTATTGCTATTCAAACGTCTTTGCGAGGGATGACATGGGACGAGACGGACTTCATGCTATGCGATCAGAGTAATTTTAAGTTATATAGGTGTGAAATAGGTGAAATATCTTTTAAAATATTGATAGAGAGATGTAAGTTATGATTTTATGCGTGCCTACGTGGATTTGCAAATTTTTTTAAAAATATTTTTATTTTTTTTATTTTTTTTATTTTTTTTATTTTTTTTATTTTTTTTGAAGATATTTTTTCCTCATCTTTTTCTTTTTAGGTATTGTTTTTTTATTTGTTTAAGTTTGGAAGCTTAATTAAATTATTCGATTAATAAAAAATTTAAAAAATTTTATATCGAATCAAACTATATTATATTTCCATGTACATCACATGTGTCAAATACCTATTCATATTTTAATTGGAGGCAGACCCTAAAGCAACAAGTTATATACTATCATTGTACTTGTCTTTATCCACAATTAATAATTATTTTTACTGCTCTTCAAATATACTTTTTTTGAATGATTAGTAAAATGAAAGCAAAACATGACTTTGCTTAATCACAAATCTCTTTTTTAAAGCTAACACATTACAAAGAAATAAATTATTTTGAAAGTGTATATAAGCTAGAAAATAATGTGATTTAAAAGTTTCGAGGTGAGTTTAAATTATTTAAAGTAATAAAAATTCTCTGTTTGTAAAAAAATGTATGAATTTTCTTTTGACAATATAAATTAAAATTTTTTAAAAAAAGTGGGATTATGCGGTGCGAATTTATACGAAACAGATCTATAACAGATGAAGCCCGAGTTGAAAATATCAAAAATAATATATACAAAATGGAGTGAATTAAAATCTTTTACAAAATTATTAAATTTAACCATAAGTCGCCCCTATCTCTATGTTTTGAGTATTTGAAGTGTAAGCTTAAAGCCCTTGCAGTTGTTGTCCTAAATAAGAAAGCAATTGCTTTTTTGGATTGTGCTGCTGCTATATTCAATGAACTACTAATAAGATTCCAGAGGTAGAAAATTAGCATTAAAATTGTTTGTTTAAACAAGTAGAAGTGTGATTCTAATGAAAAACTACTGGTTCATCGGTGGCCCAACCACACAGCATAGTTTTTAGAAAATTACATAAATCACAATTTTATGATAAAAATGAGTTAATATAGTAAATATTATCATTATTTGTATTTATAGCTATATTTAATAGTCATGTGATGTATTTATTTAGGTATGCTTGTAAATATATATAAATACATCATTAATAAATTGTGATATTTAAAATATTTTTTATAGGTCCATGGAAGCTATTAAATGTCTTGGATAGAATAGAATACGTCGTGTAGAAGGATCATTAACACTTGCTTAGCCATTTTAGGAGGGGTACCCCAACCTCCTCTTAGTCATCTATCTTCTTTCACCACAAAATTCTGGATTGGGGGCCTGTCTTATAACAAGGGTACTCTCTTCTCGATGTGCCTTATATTATTGTGTCCTATTCCTTAAGGAGTGATCCGGGAATATAAGGCTGCAACCACGAAGGTAGAAAAAGTATAAATAAGAGGAATTGCGCATTTTAAAAATAATAGCTTATTATTAAATTAATTATGACTAATTATCAACATTTCACATATAATTGAATCGAAAAATAGCTGTAATTCATGTTTATGTGTATTTGTACTTGTTCTTAAATCAATTTGTCATTAATTATCAATATTCCATATATTAGACTCTAAAAAATAGTTGTCATTCATATTTATATTTGTATTCTAATACTAGTGTGATTAAAAAGACTAAAAATTATTTTGTGTATATTTTTTTTATAGAAATTAAAATGGATACATCTTATAAATTGAGTCAACATATACACTGCTACATATTAATTGTATTTGTATAAATTGTTTTTTATGACATGTATATTTTGATTGTATCAATGATATATATATATATATATGTGTATTAGGTATGTATATATGTGCATTTATAAAATATAAAATAACACGAAATAGAGAGGAGATAGAGAAAGAAAAAAAATAGTGTTTAGTACGCCGGGAAGAATGCGACTATATTTGTTGTATTAATATATGCACATTTAGGTTTTATCCATTTGATCTAGCTTGTATTCGTTCGTTCTTGTGCAATTATGAAAATCCATTTATTCTTTTGTAGATAACTAGTAGGATTCCCGAGGCGAAATTGGTTTAATACAACGATTTTGGTAATGTAAAGAGGAGACCATAATCTTTTCCTTCCAATGTACATCAAAGATAAAAGCGATTGGAAGCGAGACTTTCCCACCCTTACCGCGAAGGATCAAGTTTTTGGCATCTCGGTTGTTTAATGTACCCAGACATATGCAAGTTACCTAGATTAGCGAATTTTTATGTGGTTTTGAGATCATTTGAATCATGTAGATTGAGGATGAAGAGGATTTTACCAATTTAAGTATTCTTGAGAAGATTTTAGGAACAGAGGGTAATGATATATACCGTGAAATACAACGTATTTACAACCCATATAATGAGATACAGTAAAAAGGATTAAATACAAAGTTAAAATCAGTAAATGACCATTAAATAGAAATATAGCTAATTATTATTATAATTGGCCCAAAATAATAGCCATATTATGTTAATCTTATTGTATCGTGTAATTTTTCCTACAATTTTAGCTAAGTAGCTGATTTTGTACACCTGGCTCACTTGTATTTTTTCATTAATTCATTCTGGAATAAGACAAGTCATTTCTCCTTCTCAGATATTTTTTTCTATTTGTTCATTTTCTCCACAAATCAAAGCTCCATTTACATCTTAACAATGCAGCTGCCGGATGCAGCTCATTAGATACGGGTTCAACCGAATTCATTATCTTCGACACAAAACTTGCGTATTTATATGCGTGTAAAGTTGTTGCAGTTATTATTACGATTAACTAAATTCAGATGAAAATGCGTTTATCCTAACGGTGAATATAAACGAAACTTATTTTTATCGACTTACTGCCTTTACAAGAATCTTGAAAGTCCGGTTCTGTTTTAAAGGTAAGATAAGCTTACATTTAAATACACTATTCTTCTTCTTTAGCTCAAGAATTTATTAGTTGTTTAGTTAGTCCACATACAAAAGTTGGGTTGTGGGCTTTGAGGCATACGAGATCAGCGTTTCAGAATAATAAAAGCCCAAAATATACTCGAAACAATTCTGCCATACTCCACAGGCTCACTGTAATATCTGAGAAAACCCGTGTCCTCCTTTTCCCTTTTCCTTTGACAGAATTTTAGCCCGTACGTTAAGAAAAATTTCACCCGACCAAAACCATAATTAATGTATACTTAATGTATAACAAATGTATAATAAATACTACTATTATATAACCAGTTTACATATTAATTATACAGTAATTGAACAATTATGATTTAATCTATTTAGTTAACTAGCAAGTTTGGGCTCAATCAACTTAAGCTCCTTTGTTTCCTAAAACATATTTTAATAAATATTTGCCAAAATCCTTATTTTTCTATGTTACACAACTTATTCAGTAAATATAAGTCAATTAACAAACTTGTTTTAGGGTTTTTGTTTTAAAAGGAGCAATTTTGACCAGAAAATACTTTTAAAAAATAAAGTAGTCTATTGTATCAAGATAAGATATTTGGAAAAAGAAAAAAGTCTCACACTAATTCATACTCCTCTGTACTAATTTATATTCTTTTTAGTCGATTAAAAAAAATGACAAATTTTTTATTTAATTAATATTTAATTATACTATTATCATTTTATTCATGTTGAATCTTATTTATTAGGAAAAATACAAAAAAGTGTGCTTTTCTATTCAAAATTTTATTTATTTTAAAAGTAGTTTAAAATATTATTAAATTTTCTCATATTTTAAAATTTTATGCTCGAGATAAACATATCGGGCTAATACTTTGACCTGTGTGCTTGAACTTTTGGTACGAGGTCCTTTCAAGAAGCTAATTTTGTTAGGTTGTAGGAAGGATTTCTTTAACTTGACTAAGTAAATATCCTTTATTTTGATATAAACCCGTAGGCAATGGAAATAAAGTGACACCTATAAAGAAACAAAAGAATACCTGCCAGTGTCATTAAGTATCGATCTTGCAGTGGAAGAGTACAGAGTCCAGTTTCTAGGTTATGAGAAGTTAATATACCTAACAATGAGATAAGTCATTTGTGGCCTAATCTAATCATTAACTTAATGAACACCAGAATTTAGTTTCTTGTTGCTATCTTGTCTGGGGTATAATTTCTGTTCGGATTTGATATCTGCGCTATTAATTTGATTTAATCATTATTAATATAATTAAAAGGCTCAACTATTTAGCTAATATAATTCTTAACGGGTTAACGAATTAGAAGATATAATAACTTACAAGATCGATATGAATTAACATGAACGTTTACTCATGTAATTGTCACTTATCTCCCAATTCAATACACCAAAACGTGCATGTTTATATATATGTTTAGTTATAATATTACAAATTTAAATTTAACAAAATTTTTTTAAAAAAATTAGTGGATAATTAAGGAGGAATAAACATGAAAGGAACAAGCATATGATCATCGTTAGCTGTCATGAAACAGCCAGCTGTTGCTGCCATATCTTATAATCTTATCCATGCTTTCTTTATATGGGGAAGATAGTCATAACGCCTATTATTCTCGATTTGTTTTGTGATGTTACTTATACGTTTTAATTTATTTGGTTTTTTTATTTCAGTTTGCACATCTTATAATCTTATCCATGCTTTCTTTAATGCTAGTTATTTCTGAGAATTACCATTAGACCAAACATGCGATTAATTCCAATATAATAATGGATGTTATTTTCAGAAATCAAATTTGCATGGACTAATCGTGCACATAAAAACAAAGTAAGGATTGATATGAGAGAGCACACGTCTGGTTCCATAAAGCCAAAATAACAAACGTAGGAGGAGGAAAACCTTACAAAAAGAAGATATTTGCTACGTGGAGCTATAGAAGTAACATGAGTGTAAAGTGTTAACAGTATATAATTAAGTAGATACCTGACCAATATTAATTTGAATGGGGACATATCAGTTTTAAAAATTAAAAATAAAAATTGAATGGACATAGTACGTAGTTGTGGATGGAGACAAGACGCCCCAGACAAAGGATATGTCTGAGAATTCTTCTCTTTTTCTAAACTTCATTATCTATAAATTCGTGAATCAAGACATTCATTTCGATTATATTCACTTTACAATTAAAATTGTTTCATGTTGTACAAATATTAATATACAGTAAGTATTTCCATTGGTTAATCTTGGATCGGCTTTATTTGTAAATATGAGTCGGAATATATAAAGTAATGTGATTTCAAATTATACATATCATTAAACATTTTATATTATAAGATTATTTTTCATTACTTGTTATAGCATATAAGTACGTAGTCTTATTTTTAAATTTACAATCTTACATTTTAAATGTTTAAATGATAATATAAAAAATCTTTATGTTGTTATAAAAATATGAAATTTGTCCCTAATTTAACCTTAAAAATTAGTTTATGATGAGAGTAGAATTATTTAAATTCATATAAACAAATCACAGTTTATTTTTTCACTCTAACATCACCTTCACGTCTAGGCTCGGCTGAAAACGTCTTATATGAAGATATGGCCGTATCTAATTCAATTTCAAAAATTAATTCACGAAGAATTGTTAAGTCGCGCCAGCAAATCACATGTTCATTTCCAGCTGCGAGGCCCTAACAGCCCAGAGAGAAGATATGGATGGTGTATAGTCACTTTCACTTTCTATCTTTCAATTGTGGCTGGTATTATACACAGACATTTATGTTGTTCAATGTCTATTTCAGAACAGAAGATTGGGTTTACAGTAGGGTGAAGACATTATTGTACTTTGGTTGATACTTTTGCAGTTGTAATCATTAACAAAAAAAATTATCCACGAGAACGTTTTCTATCTTCATTAAATATCTGTTTCGAATTAATAATGATCCGTAGGAACAATATATTACCAGTAGTCAGCATAAGACTTAAGCGAGTACAAATTACAAGCAGGCGTTTGCTTAATTAAAATAGGAGGAGAAATTTCAGAAATTGATCTATTTTAAACTTGATCGGCCATCAATTAAAATAAAAGTTATTTCAGTACTGGGGATTTAAATAGTCTGCTCTTTTAGTACTATAATTTGTTCAAACAATTTCTAAAATTTTCCTAGTTTAAGGATTGTGATATATTGTACTTTTATGTAAATTTTATTTGTGAAAATTAAGAAATCAGGTCCAAGTTTACATAAGAAATATGACGTAGTAATTGCATACTATTATTCTATGGAAAAAAGGGATTAATACCGGGGAGGAAGAAGAATAGAACAAAGGTAATGATAATTGTAGACATTCCAATTTCGTAGGATTTTTTTATTAAATACATTACAAGAAAATTTAAATCATTTAATATTCTAGAAATATATTACTAATAATTTTTAAATTACAATAAGAAATCAAAATATAAATAAATTTATACCCACACTATTCATATAAAAGATTCTTGTATATTCATATTTTGTTTGTAGTTGCGGTTACCATATAAAAAAAACTCACTAAAATTTTAATTCAGAAGAGTTGTAAAGACAAAATACTCTTTAGTTTCGTATCACATTTCAGCCCAATTTATATTTCTAATCTCGATCGTGTGACACATATTATATAGAGTATAAGAGAGTTCATAATTTCTCTGTCATATAGTGGGCGTCTCTATATATATATATATAAAAGAAATCAGAAGAAAATAGAGTAAAATGATGATGAGGTTGATGTTGATCCACAAAGGAGACAAGGTAAGCTGGAAGCTGGCGCGGCGAACGGCAAGTGCATATGGGCTAGCACATCTGCCAGCTTTCAAGTCATTAAGATTTTGGTCCAAATTTCGTGTTGAGTTGATTGAGCCACACACGAAGACTCATTAAAATAAAGTTGAAAAACTTTAAAAATATCCACCAACTTCATTAGTTCTTTTTTGTTTTTTCATTCCATATATGTTAAGAATACGCTTATTCAGGGTTGATTAATTTAAAATTCGTATTGTATTGATGTTTATTTAAAAAATTATTTAAAAATTTATATTTCAATGCAAAATCAAAACTTTTAAATAAATGAATAATATCATCCTTATCTCATATCTTTTGGTGATATAAGCTTAATTAGTCGAATAACGTGACATTGAAATGTATCTGAATTTTGACAAATTATAGCTATCAGAAAAAATTTTGAAGTTTCACGTTTCGCCAGCATTATTCCACGTTAGATGAGATGTATGGTGAAAGTAATGGACGATAACTTATCGGTTATCATTAATTGTTTACATTTGTTTGTGATTAAAAATAGATCTTGCCCAAATCAAACACCTCCCCCAAGCCCGTTCAAATTGAACTGCAAAAAATATAAGAAATAAATTTTGAATCTACCTCTAATTAAAAAGTTAAGACAGTAGAGGATTGTTAAGATTATATTAGAATTTGCAAAATTTTAATAAATATAAAAAAATTAAAAAAATTAAAAAAATTAAAAAAATTAAAAAAATTTTTTTAATTTTTTTAATTATAATTATAATTGTTTCATGCTTATTACGTGTGTTCTTTGTTTTTGAGCTAATGGTCATGTTAGGAGCTAAGATGATTATTTTGGAGCTTCGAAGGGCGAGTAAAGTCAAAGATAATCAAGAATGAGTTTGGGGTTGAAGAGAACAATTGGACATGTAAAATTAAAAAAAAAAATCAAAAATTCACAATAACAAAGGTTGAACGTCGCGTTCACGCTGGCTTTAAATGAAGATAGTAGAAAAAATTTGTACTTCTAGAATTTTGGCCGTGCGTGATGTAGCCCCACGCTACGAGCTAGGTCTGCGAGGCCTCGGGCTTAATGTTGGAGGATTTCGGTTTGTCTCTTTTAAAGATATTTAGTCAACAAGGTTTTTTATATACGGTATAAATAGGCCATTAATATATTTATCAAGGGACAAATCGGACACTAAGTGCTTGAACAAAGAGAGGAGCGAGGATCGACGCAATTCAACCTAGAGTTTCATTCTCTTCGTTTTTTCTTAGTTGTTCATTACATAAATATATATATTTGTGTTCTTAAACACTAGTATGAATAGTTAAATTCTTTTCTAGAATATTGGTGAAACTACTTGTTGGATGAACTCATGATTTTATTTAATTATAATTAGCTCATTCTTTTTATCTCTATTTATTTAATTAAGCATTGATTTTAGTTAATTGAAGGGCCCTTGATTAATAGTGATGTTGAGAGATTGTGAGATTAATTAGATTTTAGTTGAGCAACATCACTTCAACGCATTAAAAGATTAATATTTGAAATTTGATAGTGGAGGTTAGAGATAATAAAATTTTGCCGCGATAAGTGAATAGATTGATTGATTAGCTAGGTTTCATTCGAGAGAATAATGTTAGAGAGTCACTATACTTGATCGAGATATATTTTTAGTAAGAAAGATTTGCTATGATAAATTATAGTTAGCACATCGAGTTATCGAACATTCGTTAAAGTTATCATTTTACAACTGTTATTCTTTTAAAAGAAATTATCAATTACTTAATTATTTAAATATTAGTGTTGTGTTTTATTTATAGACTCTTGTTAGTTGATACAAAAAAAAGAATTAAAATAATAATCTTAAAAGTTGAATAGAGTGTATTCTTGACAATACGAAATAAAATTGTAATAATTTTTCATGAAAATCAACTTCAAATATAAAAAAAAGTTAAATTATATTTACGATGACCACTTATTTTATTTAAAAACGAATTTTGAGCGAGATCATTACCCTAACAAGGCGGAGCTGTGAATTTAATTTTTATAAAAATTGGTAGGGGTAAACTGGAAACAAACAAATGGCACTTGGGTGTCGAACATAATAATTATTTTTAATAATAGAGAGTGTTTGTAGAGCTCAGTCCAAATAGACGGAGAAGGGAAATGGCCAAAATGCCATAAGCAAAAAAGCAACTCATTCTGGATTTATCCTTCATCTAGTACATTCGGCGATTACAAAAGAAAAAGAAAAAACCGTTGGCGGACGCCGCGTATATGCAGCGAATCAATTATTTCGTTTGGTTTACATGAGTGGGTAAGTTGGACCTACAATCATCCGATAAACATTTGTGTCATATCGGCGCCCATGAGTTATCATATGCTTATAAATGTTTTTAGGCTTTTCTATTTTAAAGAGACATGAAATTAAAAATTATTCTTTTTTATTTTTATTTTATTAACTGATTTTATTTTATTTTAAATCACAAACAATTTAAGAAACAACATAAAAAAAATAAAAAAAATAAAAAAAATAAAAAATGTAAAAATATTTTATTTTATTTGTTATAATTTTTATGATTTTCTATATTTAATTTTTAAATAATTCATTGTCCTCTTTTAATCTGACCACGATCCACTAAACTAAATAACACATATCAAATTGAACTCTAATTATAAATATCCTAACCCATTTTTTTTAATTAATGAAAGATTAAAGGAAATTTTTGTATGATAATTGCATTTCCTTTATTTTCTATATATTAAATGAGTTTTTTTTATAAAATTACAAATTTAAAATTTTGAATTCAAAATGAAGAGGTGGCGAAATTCTATATTAGAGAAGTAGTCATTATTCCTTGAAATAAAAATTATCACAAAAAATTCACAAGAATGACTTTTAGTTAAGGCTAGATTTCCACCCTTCTGGTTCGGTAAATGTGGGTACTCCAAAGGACAAATAAAAGGAGGAGAAAAGGAAATTAAATGAGTTGAAAAAAAAGGAAATAAATAGAGGAACGAAAATGAAAATCGAGAATTTTTATTTGTGATTCACATGACTAATAATGTTTATAGTAAATATTAATTAAAAAGAAAAATAAGTTAGAATATTTATAATTGGATTTAATTTTAATATGAGTTATTTGGATTTAAGTGGGCGGATCGGAGTTAAGAAAGTTGTGAGGATTATTTAGAAAGGTAAATATTTTTATTTAAGTTTAGAGGTTTCAATCCAAAATAAGAGCATTTTTACAAGCACAGTAATAACTGAGGTATATTTAACTCTATAGTATAATTAGAGACAAAGTCAATTAATAAAAAAAAAATATTTTTAACCTTTGCCTTATAAAAAGTAAGAGTCAAGAATTATATTATAACTGAAAATATATAAAAGCTTACTATTTTTATACTATTTATTCATCTGACGTTAATTTAAAAATTATTATTCTCACTATTTTAACTTAATTTAATATTTTTTACTTTTTAATAATCATTAACATAAATTAAAAATAACAAAGTTTCAATATCCAAATATTAACAAGCCATGAAATGGTTTTTTTCATCTTTTCTAGTGTTGTAGCCATTATTACTCTATGTCTATGCTTGCAGAAAGCATCAACTATCATGTGAGGTAATTAAGATATGTTGATTTAAATATAATTATAAAATTAAAATATTATAAAATGAAAATTACCTCTTATTATTATTTATAATATCTGAATTCTCGGTGTTTTATATAAAGTGTTTGAAAATAAATAATTTAAAAATTGTCAAAATTAAATTGGTTTAGATTTTATATTTCTTTAATTCATATCAGAATTAAATTTATAATCAGAAATAATATAGGAAGAAATACTCTATTTCTAATTAAATTAGGTCTTTCACTATTATAAATAAAATGTTATTAGTTTTTTTAATCATAGGAGAGACTATAGAAAATTATTTATATTTATGAATAAAATATTTTTAAAATTTATTAATTATTTAAACTAATTTATACTAAAGTTTATATAACTAAAATAACAAAATTGTAAATAAACCAAAAAATCAAATTTCAGGATATTTTTATATAACTCCAACATGCATATTCCCATTTTAGTGACCAAAAATGTCGATAAACATCAAAATAATATAGGTCCAACGTGATGCCACCTTTTCGTTCAGTCTCTTTGGTGGGCCATCATCCCACGAGATTAGGATAGGATATCCGAATATAATGGAATTAAATTCAAAGCTAAAAAACATTACAGAATATTCCAGTATATCCCTAACAAAAAAGGTAATGAAAATTTGGGAAACAAACAAAAATAGGTAATGAAAAATAGAAAAGATGAAAACTTGAGAGAAATAATTGACCCTTTTGACTGACGTGTATCCATGCTGTCTTGGTGTACTCTTTTAGACATGGGATTTACTATAACGAATGATCGTATCCCACGCTGGATAGAGGGCTCCACGCGTCATATGCATGTACATTCCACGTAAGACATGCGGGCCCCACTTTTTTGGGCATGGGTCGTGCTATATAGAGCCTGTTTCTAAGATTGGTCACAAACACAAATATTTTATTTTTTAATTTCATATTTTTTTATTTTATAATTTGTTGATTTGATTTTAGAAGCAATAATGGCTCGGAGACCTCTAAATCACCGGATTTTGACGTGGGACAACCGGGAAAGTGACATCTCCGGCGAGCCTGCGATAAATAATTCCGACACGGTTTTTGGCTTTCTGGAGGATCAAAGTTCATCGCCGGAAAGTGTTAACGACGACGTTTATGTTAAAAACGGAGACGGAGAAGAAGACGAAGAAAACGAAAACAAAGAAAATGTTGGAGGCAATCAATTCTGGGAAACTCAACATCAACTTTTACAAGTAAGTTGTTAATTATTAAAGGGTCAGGTCTTCTCTGTATCCTAATTTGTAGCGCTCTAACGAAATTCTCTAAGGGCCGGGCCAGAGGCAGCATATATTTCTTATTTTCTCTTTTAATTAAATCAAATTCTTCTATTTTATAGGCTGTATTATGCCGGACGACACCGTTGGAATCCACCGTCGAAACATTACTAAAGAAACAGTAAAAGAATCGAAGCAATCCGAGAATGGCTGCCCTTGCCGGAAAGTGGTCGACAACGGCTGCCGGAACTGTCTGATGAAAGAGGTGTGCGGTCGTCTACAAAATGCTGGATTTAATTCAACCCAATTTGCAAGTCTAAGTGGAGGAGCTCGCCAGATATTCCCTCAGGTAACAATCTTTTAGAAAATTAAATTTTTATTTCTTGAAAAGTCACTTTCGTTGTTAAGTAACAAAAATTGAAATTAGAAGAAAAGATAATAAGTATTAATTAGGTGATCGTACGAGAAATCAGCTCTAATTTACTATATATATATATATATATCAAGTTTTGGCAAGTGACTAATTAACTACCAAAATGGTATTAACACTAATTCTTTACAATGTTACAGGAGAACACACCTTCATAGACGTGGTGGACAATTCAAGCCTAAAGGAGAAATAAGGGTAATTATCGAATTAAATTTCCGTGGGGAGTTCGAAATAGCGAAAGCAAGCGGCGAATATAATCGATTGGTCAACTGTCTGCCAGAAGTCTTTGTCGGGAAAATAGAGATTATTGTCACTACACTAAGATTTTGTGCAATGCTTCAAAGAAGTGCATGAAGGAGAAGAAGCTACATGTCGCCCCATGGCGGAAACAAAAATACATGCAAGCTAAGTGGCTTAAAACAGTTGAACGGACATCAGCAAACAAGCCGCCATTACCAAGCGCCGAATATACAAGCCCGCCGCCGCCGGCGACCCAAAGGCATCCATGCTTACAATGGACTTGTTGGAATTCTTGCCTAATTTACACTGCACTGCAGTTGAAGTGGCGTGAAGCTAGGAATATAGACATCAGTTTCTATCCGTCCATCTCTATACCTGGTTGAATTAATATTCATTTTCTTTTGAAGAGTGAGAGTGGGTTATATTTATCTTTTACATTCTTTTTAGACTTGATTAGAGCTAATTAAGAGTCTTGTAAGTGAAAATTGTAACGCATGAAACGCGAGCAAATTCACTACAGTTAATATTCAGTTACGATTGAATTGTATTTTTAGATTATTAATTAGTTAGCACAATAAATTGTCCAAAAACATAAACATAAGACAAAGTAGGACTTTAGGAGCAAGTAGATCTATCTAAGCCATTTGATAAGGATGGAAGAAGAAAACACAATAGGGAAACATTGAATCCCTTACTCGAAATATAGCAGTTATTGATTTTGGACTTCAAACTGACTGATTTCAACCATGAATACTAATAAAATCCTGGTAATTCATTGTGACCATCGTAATATTAAGGCAAATTTTGCTTTAATATCAAATAAAAATATTTTTAATTATAAATTAATTTACACAAATATAAGATTTGGATTAAAATTATTTTTGAACCATTCTTTTATGGCTAGGATTTTGCTCTAAACTCATGCGAAAAAGTTATTTTTACCTACACCTATTTTAAATGAGATTAAAATTTAACGGGTAATACTAAAAAAGTCTTATTTATATAAGCAGCCATAAAAATGAATTTTGAATCTCATTTTAATCCCAAAAGAGACATAAGAAAATTGCTCAAAATTAATATTATTAAGGAGATAAATTATGATTCACGAACCCCACTCATCAAGTTTGGTTGACTGGGTAAACTGGGAAACAAACAAATGGAAGTAGGTGTTGAGACCATAAGAGTATATACTCACTATTTCCATGCATTGAATATTAGATAGTGACTCATCAGTTCAAATAATTGAAGATGAAAATGGCCAAAATGCCCATGAGCACTCATTCTTAATTTATCCTTCATAATCATTCGGTGATAACAAAAAAACCATTGGCGGGACGCTGCGTATACGCAGCGATTCCTCCTCCCTCATGTATCAACCAATCATTCGTTGTTAGGTGGGTGGACAAACTGGGCCCACTTCATTTGATAAATGTTATTATTAATTAATTAATTATTTCAAAATTAATTTTATTGATATGAATTATAACATCGTCGAACACTGTGACTTTTAACACCAGCCCCAATCATACTTTTAATATGTAACTCAAGAATTTATAGTTGAATGCAAAGTCTCTTAATTTTAGTTGGAAAATCGTTAAAATTCGATTGCCATAGTCTATTTTAATTTGCTATGAGTGTTCTTGTTCTTGTATCCAACAGTAATTGATCAACACCTTCTTGTAGGGAATACTTACTATACTAAATTAATTCTTAACATATTTTGAATTTTAAGTTTTAATTTTGATTGGTGCCCTAAGGAAAATTAGTAATTACTGTTCTTTTAATTTTGATTTACGCACCATAAAATTCAACCATACAAGGATTTTTTCACACTTATTTACTATTTTTAGTATATTAAATGAATATTTTTTATTTATAAACTTTGTAAATTTATAATTAAATCAAAAATAAAATATTTTATTTTTTTAAGATTAAAATTAAATATTAATTTTTTAAAATTTTCAACTTTTAAATAATCACATCATTATTTCCTTTTTTAATTTTTTAAAAAATTTAAATTGAATAAGTGAAATGACCGGAGGAAGTAGCTCTTTAAGTTTTCTTCCTTTTTTCTTTGGGGGCTATATTTCGTTTGTCTATAATTAATTAAATGGAAACATAAAATTAATTGAAAAACATGAAAGGATAAAAATAGTGTAAAATTTAAATTGAATAAGAGAAATAATCGGAGGGAGTAGCTCTTTAAATTTTCCGTTTTGAGGTTTTCTTTTTTCTATAATTAGCTGGAGACGTAAAATTAACTAAAACTTATAAAGGATAAAAGACGTGTAAAATTTAATTTGAATAAGTGAAATGAGCGGAGGGAGTTAGCTCTTTGAAATAAAAATAATTTTGGTTATGTAACCTTTTCCTATAATTAGTTGGAGAAGTAGAGTTAATTTTAATTAAGAAACATGAAAGAAACAAAAACATATGATGATGAGTTGTGATGAAGATGTCAGTTTGCCGCAATTCTTATCCCCAAAGCATATGGTTCCTGCGTATGTGGAACACAGTCAGCAAGCCCACCAATCTTGATTTAATTTTGCTTGTCCTTCCCAAGTAAAATTAGTATCATGTGAGTTGCTTCCCTCTAAATCTTCCACGTCCCCTTTTTGTCGTCTCATGTAACAACATTTTAGGATTTAATCTCTACTCAACGACTCGTTTTATCCATTATTATTATGTTGTGATTTTTTTCCTCTAGTCATAGGCGTTTACCTTATAGGTAAAAATAGAGACCAGTTCTAAAATATAAAGACCAATGCATCTTAAGGTAATTTGATCTTAAACTGAACAGCCATAAGTTAGGAATAATCATTTTATGATTTTCTATTATTAACAAAATGTGTAAATAAATTTTAAAATACTAATAAATCCCTATAATTTCAAAAAAAATATTAGGGTGATGGTTTAGTGAATGTCATATAAAAATTTATAGCTAGCATGCATTCGATATTTATATAAAATTATATTTAAAATATATTATATTATTAATTTAAAACTATTATAAAAAATATAAAAAAACTAAAAAAAATAAAATATTTTATTTTATTTTTAAAGATAATTTTATCTATAAATATTTTTAAATAATTTACGATGGTGTGAAAAATTATTCGGTGCAAGTATAAACAGTTTTGATGTTGGTCTACATCGTGTGGATTTGTATTGTTGCATCAGTAAGTGAGTGAAGTCTTTTATTTTTCATAATTTCAGAAATTGCCACATGAGTCATGACAACTCATCTTGTTTAAAAGAATATCCATACCTTATTTCGCATATAATGTGATATTCAAGCAAATCCATTTGCCTACTTTTTCCAATGTCGTGTTAATATTGAAATTCGACTAATTTAATTTATGAGTGAAGTTGATAGTAAATTTTTTATGTTCCACAAAATTCGAAATCAAAACTTTTGATCAAAAGGCAGAAGCAATTCATCGAGCTTTTATTCGTTTGATCATAATTTCATATGCCTATTTATCCTATCTACATCAAATATTTTTCTTATATTGAACAATATAATCAAAATACAAACCTTTATTGCAACAAAGTCATTGAGATTGACCACAGGAACGCATATTACGTTCTCAGTTTATCAAAACTTAAGTTAACGAACTCTTGCTTTGAGTTTTTCGGTCTTTGTTTGAATTGTTTTGGGAAAATTTATAGTACCTTCTTCCTGTTTCATTTTTTTTTTTTTGGAGTTTTAAGCCTTCTAATTTTGCAAAACCAACTCAAACATTTTAACTTTTTTTTTTATTTGGGAAATTTTAAAATTTATTAAGCAAGCTCAAGTTTTTCAAAAAGTCAAAACAAACAACTATTGAGGATGAGAAAAGCGGTATCAAAGTTTGAAGACTAGATTTCTTTCACTGTCACTTTCTATCTTGGCAAATATCAGCTGGCCACCGTTTCACTGAATAGGCAAGTTTATTTTCTACATTATCTCAAAATTTAAATAAAGCCCCAATTAATTTGTATGTTCCCAAAAACATGTACACCTGAGGGAAAGAAAGAAAATCTGTGAAGGCGGTTCTAAAAAATAAGTTCTATAATATGCAGTGGAATTTAATTAAATTTTTAATATATATATATATATATTAAATACTGAGTTGGAAAAAGAATTATCAATGCACTGAAAACATGTTTTAGGTATTGAAAACAATAGTTTACGCTTAATATATTCAAATACGACAATATATAAAAAATGTTTATAGGATACCCATGAAAGCTTGTTTATTCAGACTAGTCGTGGAGAATTATATTCATTATAAAAACTTTCTGCCAGCTAAACTAAGCTGGAAAGGGCTACTGGTTTTCCAATTTTTGCCAGAATATATAGCCATTTGCAAATTTTCTGCCAGGTTTACTATCTTTGATGTTTAAATTTGCCAAATATTCTAAATTAAAAATGAAAGGAATGGTAGAACATAACAAAATTTCAGAATAATTAGAAAGAGTTGAAACGACTAGCTAACTGATTCCTCTAGAATTACACACACATATTCTGATCAAGATGGAGGGAGGGATGGAAATTAGTTATACCATCACTTGTTTTTTCGTACACAGCTTTGTTTGTATCAATTATTTAATTAATCTGAATAATTGTCAGTTTGTTCAAACTTTTGAAATATCAAAAAGTATTTATTTATTTTTGAAAAATTAAGAATAAAGTATTTGGTCATGTTTTTATTTTTTAAAAAACAAGTAATTTTGATTAGCAGATTAGCAAAGTAATTTTGTAGCTTTTAAGCAAAAGCTGAAAAAACAATTTCTCCACAATTAGAGTTAGATTGTTTATAAATAAAATTCATATTTAATAAATTAATTAGTAGCCAAAGGGAAAAAAAGCATCTATAATTTGACAGTTAGAGTATTTCTTGATATCAAAACAAATATAAATTATAAAGAAAAGTATTTTCAAATAATTTAGCAAATGCAAACAAGTAAAAATATTAATATATTGAGTATAATTTTATAAATAAATATATTATTTTTAACAGAACCTTAAAGAAACAACCACCAAAAGAAAATCACAAACAAGTATGTATTTGATTCCTCTATTTCATTTTAGTGGGTAGGATAATATTTACATATTTATTAAGAAAAAAATAATAGGTATGATAATTTAATTAATATAACTCTTTAATTTTTGAGAACATGCAATAATAATTATTTTTTACATTTTAGAATATTTTTAAATTACAATGGTAGAATTGAAAAACATGATTAATTATCATTGAATTTTAAAATCGATAAATATTTTTAAAATAACTATTTTTAATATATATATATAATATATTAAATATTTTAAATATTTGAACAATTTGAAATATTTTTATCTATTTTGTTTTTTTTTAAGTTAAATTATTACTACTAAATACTCGAGACATGGTGAAGAGGTGCAATAAGTGTTGGGAGATTAAAAATCCCAAATTAAAGTGGTGAACAATAATCTTCTGGATTTCTCTAAATATGGATAGGCGATTTGGTCCACGATCATATATTATAGATAAGAAGCAAAACCATAGGCAGGACGCCGCGTATTCCTCCATCAATCATCAAATCAATACATATTCTCATCCAATAAACAATTATTAGTATCCTCCAAAAACATTTTCTGTATTTAGGTGAAGAGGCAAAGCTGAACCCACCCACACCATCGGCCAAACCTCGACTTCCCCAACTCTTCATCACATGTCATAATTAGACGCGTGGAATGGATGGTTGAGGATCAGGGCGTTTTAAAACAAATTAAATTATTGAAATTGAAATGTAATAAATGACGATCTTAAGTAAATTTGCTTAATTGTTATTAAATTTTAACTTTTAATAATTTTTTAAATTTTAATGTGTTTTAAATAAGAAAAGATTTAGGAATTAAAAACCTGAAGATTCTTTCAAATAATTATTCAATTTAAATTAAATTAATAAAAAGGTCAATGAATCAATTAATTTAAATTAATTATATTTTTATTGATTAATTATGTCACTGTTCATGACCCCTTCAGGATATTCGAGTGTATATCCCGACAAAAATTTAAGAGCTGAAATTTTGAGAAATAATTCTAGTTCTTGGGAAATAATTGTTGACACAGACTGACGTGGATCCATGGTTTCTCTTCTAGTGTACTCTATTCCAAGGAGTATAATGGAGATATGGGCTCCACTTCTCCTCATGTTCATGAACCTTCCTCTGTCCACGTCAGATTTGTGGGTCCCTTATTCTAGGGCATGGTCCGGGTATATAGATTCCTAAGGTATCGGTCATAATAAAATATTTTAAGGAGCACTTTTTTTAAACTTTTATCCCATTAAATAATTTGGAGGCCATGGTCGGAGCAATGGCTAGGAGACCTCTAAGCCACCGGATTTTGACGTGTCACAACCGGGAAACCGAATTTTCCGGCGACCTTCATCCGATAAACATTTCAGACACCGTTTTTAGTTTTCTTGACGAGGAAGGTGGTTCCTCTCTAGAAAGTGTTGGTGATGATGTTCATGTTGAAGATGAGATTAATGATGAGGGAGAAGAAAATATTGTTGAAGACAGTCAATTCTGGGAAACTCAACATCAGCTTTTTTGCAAGTAAGTTTCACTTTCCTATAAATAAACGTTAATCAGTTTTGTTAGTACCATATCGATTGGGATTTTGACAATGCTTATCTTTGATGAACTAGTTTTTAGGATTAAATTCATTTTAATTTTTGTTTAATTAGATATTGTTGACTCCATATTATAATGTTCACCCTCTAAATGATCTTGACCAATGTTATTACTTAATCAATGTTCGTTTTCTTCATATTGTAGCATGTGAAGGGTCCTTTTAATCATTTTAAATAAAAAAATTCCAATACTACGGAACTTCTTAGAAATTTTGAATTATATGTTAATTATATATTCTTCATTATTTTAGTTTTAAATAATTAAGTAGACAATTATTTAGATTAATTGTTCAATTTTAAAACCTTTAGTTCCAAATTAGGATGATAGAATTAATTTTCTAGACTTCAAGTAAAGAGTTCTGGAAACTTTATGATAGTTCTAGTGCAATCAAGACTTCACAAGCGGAAATAATTAAGTTAGAATCTTAAAAGTGTCTTTTACTTTTATTGCTGTTGAAGTATCCAGTCAAATATTTCCTCCATTCTTTTTTAATTATTATGTTTGAAGAGAATCAATTTAATTAATAATTTTAAAATTAAATTAAAGTAAATAAATTTAATATTCTAAAATTAAAATCTAAATATTATAAAACTATACAGAAAATACTATTAACCCAGCCATCCTTCATTTCTTCTCATATCAATATATAATAAAAATAAAGTAAAAAGGAAGGAGTACGTAAGTTTCCTTTTCTTTTGAATTCTCTCTCTCTCTCTCTCTCTCTCTCTATTATTGTCTCATAGCCTTTATTTTTCTCCTCTAATAATTAAATCCAACCTTCTACTTCTAGTTCTCCATTCATTATTAACTCATGTTTTGTTTTGTTGTACTTGTTGCAGTCAGTATTATACCCGGACAACAACATTAGAATCTCAAATCCGAAGCATTACTAAAGAAACAGTAAAAAAGGCATCAGAGAATGGCTGCTGTAGTTGCAGCTGTAAAATGGTCAACGATATTAGTATTAGTTGCCAAAATTGTCTGATGAAAGAGGTGTGCAGTCGCCTTCAAGATGCTGGTTTCAACTCCGCAATTTGCAAGTCAAGTGGAGGAGCTCACCCATAGGTAATTAATTACTTTTCTCTTCTTCTTTTTTTGTTTTTAAAAAAACAAAAAAAACATGTAATTTAATTAAAATTAAAAATATTTTTAATTTTTTTAATTTTTTTAACTTTTTATATATTTTATATATAACTAATTTAAAATTAAAAAAAATTAATTTTATTACTTTTTAAATTATATGTCAAGTTAAAATTAGAATATTTAATAAGTTAGACATAGACGTTTTTGTATGTCATTTGGAAAAAAGATCAGTAAAACGACAATATATATATATATATCTGTTTTAAATAATGCATCGTGACGACAACTTTATTTCTCCTTCTCTCACACACACTGGATATAATTGTATATACTAACAAGTAAAGACTTTTTCTTTATATCCATCGTATTTTCCTTATTAAAACAAAAATTTAAATCATTGTTATTTCTGAAAGCTAGCCCTAGCATTTAATCTAAGTAGAAGATTTTTTGTCCATATAGCTATTGACCCGACCCATTCTAGGATATTCTTTTACCTCTCATCTATCATAAGTCAAATTATATAAATAAGTTTTTCTGCAAGTGATAAATTTTCCTTTAAATTTTGTATTTTGATACTATATATTACGTAATCGTTTACACCAAGCATGCATGATTTAATTAAAGTAACGATAGTTCTTATACCATGTTACAGGTGAACATACATTCATAGACGTTGTGGACAATTGGAGCCCTAAAAAAGGAGAAGTGCGGGTGATTATTGAATTAAATTTTCGAGGGGAGTTCGAAATAGCGAAAGCAAGTGAAGAATACAATCGACTGGTTAAATGCCTACCAGAAGTGTTTGTGGGAAAAATTGAAAGATTATTATCACTAATAAAGATTTTGTGCAATGCTGCTAAGAGGTATGAGGAGAGAAAATGCATGGCACCATGGCGGAAACAGAAATACATGCAAGCTAAGTGGCTTAAAACATCTGAACGTGTGACTGCAGCAAAAATTTCATTACCTGCTGATGAATATTATTCAAACAGATTGCCAATGCCACGGCCCAAGGCATCCATGCTTACTGTTGATTTGTTGGAAAATTTTCCAAATTTACATCGTACTGCAGTTGAAGTGAATTGTGAACTATATGGAAGGAATTGAAGAGATAGGTGTTAGTTTTATCGATTGTTGTAAGCTGTCGGAGTGTTCCATTTTTGTAGTTTTCTTATTTAGGCTTCTCAACTAGTGTGTCAGCTTAGAGTATAGATTTATATTTTGTATTAATCAACGGTACGTGAAAAGTGGCTGAAGTTTGCTACAGAAAGTTGGTCCAATTTTGGATGAGTACTTGCTCTGAATGCAATATTGGGACAACAAAAGATAATATGAAAATTTGGGGATGAACACAGCGGCGTAGCTAGGTGATTAGTCAAACGCACTCTTCATTGGAAAAAAAAATAATTATGTATATAAAAAAATTTATGTCAAATATATAGATAAAAAATTATTTTTTACGCGTATATATTAAATCTTGAATACTCTTAATTACTAGATGAACCTGGACGTGTAAAGGATTCATTTTGTGCCATGAAAATTTGAAATAGTAAGGAAAGTTGTTAGATATATAAATTTCCAAAATGAAGGAATAGGCTACCAAAACTACATCTCTTTCTTTTTAGTGGTAATTCTAATGGCAAAAAATATTCCTTTTAGTAGTAATTCTAATGGCAACAAATATTCCAGTTAAAACCTGTAGGTTTATAGATTAAAAAAGGGCTGAATTGCGGTGAACGTGGATCGAACACGTGACCTTCAGATCTTCAGTCTGGCACTCTGCAACTGAGCTATCCCCATAACTGCTGGAACTACATATAATATTACTTATAGATTTTAGACAGCTATCTAAGCAATTAATTTTTAGCCATCTTTGAAGGTAATGCTGAAAATGGATGTGTCCCATTTAGTTAAAGTCGCTAAAAGAAAGTTGAAATAATTAGCTATAATGAGCATGGAAGAGCTTAATTAACTAAAATCTATGTATAATCTGATAGATATTTTAAAGAACTGATTAATTAGATGAGTTTGATTTGAAGATAAATTCAAAGTATTTCGAAAAACAAAATAATGAACTTTATAGAATTATAGCGAACAATATGTGTCGGGGCATTTGATATAACAAAAATGATATTAAAGTCGGATTTCGTTATTAGTATGACGGTCTAACAATCTCGGTAAAAGGTTATGTCGTTTAGTTTTATTCTTTGCTTATTTATCTTAATCTGTTTGCTTTATTTGATATATCCTAGAGCGTTGTTATTGCACATGTTGTGTGCATTAGATAGCTCGATGAAACTTTGTTTTTGACATTTTGAATTTAATAACATCATTTGGATTTAAATTAATATCAAAGCTCTAGCAATTAAGCCAACAAAGAGAGCACCTCTTGTGTGATCCAATTGTTAATCAAAATAGCTGAGCAACTCATTTGGTAGGTTAGATGCTTTAACTTTCACTTGAAGGTCAGGATTTTAAAACTCAGCGACACCTTTATTTTATATATTCTTTATAAATATTAGTGTAGCTCAATTAGTTAGATGTTTTCAAAATAAATAGAGTTAGCTACTAAACTACATCTCTTTTTTATACTGTAACTCTAGTGGTAAAAAAATATTCCAGTTAAAATGTGTAAGTTTGCAGATCAAAATCTACATCTCTTTGCTTTTTGTGGTAATTCTAATGGCTAAAAAATATTCAGTTAAAACCTGTAGGTTTATAGATCAAAAAGGTCTGAATTGCGGTGAACGTGGATCGAACACGTGACCTTCAGATCTTCAGTCTGACACTCTCCCAACTGAGCTATCCCCGCAACACATTGCTGAAACTACATATAATATTTCTTATACACTTTCAAACAGCTATCTAAGCAATTAATTTTTGGCATCTTTGAAGGTAATGCTGAAAATGGATGTGTCCCATAGATTAAGTCGCTAAAAGAAAGTTGAAATAATTGGCTATAATGAGCATGGAAGAGCAGTAACAAATCTATGCATACTCTAATATAGATATTTTAATGAATTGATTAATTAGATGAATTTGATTTGAAGATAAATTTAAATATTTCAAAAAATAAAATAATGAATTTTGTAGAATTATAGCGAGATGTATGTGTGTGACATTTGATATAACAAAAAATGATATTAAAAGCTGGTTCGTTATTAGTAACGACGGTCTAACAATCTCAGTGAAAAGATAAGCTCGTTTACTTTTAGTTCTTCTTATTTATCTTAATATGTTGCTTTTATTTAGCCTTTATCCTAAAGCGTTGTTATAACACATGTTATTATGCATTAGATAGCTCGATGAAACTTTGTTTTTGACATTTTGAATTTAATAACATCATTTGGATTTAAATTAATTTCAAAGCTCTATAATTAAGCCAACAAAGAAACTACCTCTTCTATAATCCAATTATTAAATCCAAACTAGCTTATTTGATTAATTATTTGCTTTCATAAAAGGTCGGGATTTCAAAACTCAACGATATTTTTTATTTATATATTTTTTATAAAATAGTAGTGTAGCTTAATTAGTTAGGTGTTTCAAGTTCTTTTAAAGATTGTGATTTAATCTCCCGTCACGCCCCCCTCAACAAAAGACAAAATACATTGGTGATAGATGATATATATCGTGGTCGTTAAGATACGCGCAGGCTGACGGGACACCATGACTATAAAATAAAAAAAATAAAAAATAATGTAGGAGACAAATCATATGATATCAACACAGAACTTTCTCTCAACTCGAGGTCATACTTCCTAGGTAGATTACTTAATTATAAACATATTCATATAATTCCTTCCTACCAAATGAATTATCATGTTTGAAAGTCTAATTTGATTAATTTTTAAGGTGATGAATTAGATCAACTCAATATTTTATATTTAAAATTTATATATTAAAAACTTATATGATAAATGTTATAAATTGTAATTTTCATGTTAATTTGATGATATAAATATATTTTAAGAATATTAATTAAAATTTGTATTGTTTGACTCACAAGCAGCATGTGGATGAAAAAACTATGATATGAGATCAAACACTTCCTTCTTTTGATCTAGTGCTACTTTTGCTGAATAGTTTCTGCCAATTGTGCACACTTGTTTGATTTGAAAGTTCACAATTTTAGGAAAATTAGAGAACGGATGGACCAACACTTAGAGTCATTAAATAGAAGAAAAAAGACCTTAATAATAATAATAATAACAAGGTAGTGTTGGGGCCATACTTTGCAAAGCAGATAGTAGTTGGTATTGAAGGAAATTGAATGCACTAAAAGGAAGCAGCAGTACATTGGTTCCGGAATGCTGCCACCAGCTTACTTTGTCAATGGAGAATACTCTGCGCGATGTAGTTATATGATTATGATTATGGTTGCTACGACTAGATGAGGCTAAACTAATATGGACAAGGGTATTACAGCAAAGCGCAGATTCATTGCTGGCATAATCAAGAAGTTATACAAAGTTGAGCTAAAGGGCTGAATATAAATGTGAGTGAAATATATTTTATGACGGGGAGTGGTTGAAACCTGAAACACCTATTTGTTGAATGCAGCCATCAAGAAAGTTCCAAATGAGTTAGGAAATTGGATTGGAGTACAGCTGGGAGGAAGAGATACTACTCAATATTTGCATTGGCTTAATAGAAGGAAATGGAGGCAAATGAAGAAAGAAGTGATTACTTACATTTTGCTTGAGGGGAACAATGATCTATCATACATGGCAAGGAACTGGAGGATATTTAGAGGAGCAACAGTGAATATAATTTTTTGTTGTTACTCAAATATAAGAGGTAAAGGATAGGTTAATTTGTGTTGTGATAAACAAAAAGGCTCAAGACGTAAATTTTATTTCGGAAGCTATGTAGCTATGATAGTTGTAGTTAGGTAAGGAATGTAGCTGGAGTTGTTGAAGGCCCATATGACTACAACTGCTAGAAGGATGTAGTCTTGGGTGCTTTTTTAGGTGTATTGTGGTACTATTTTGATGTTTATGGTAATATTTCACATTGCTAAATATTATAATAACAATAATCTTCATTTACCTCCAAAATAGACGGCTTATCACATAATACAAGTTTATCTATTTTCATTTCCTTTTTGAACAGGTCAACCTTATTGAGCCAAATTGAGCATAGTAGAGAACTAATCAACAACATATAAGAATCGATCCACGAATGAAATTCTTTTTGATTGGTATGCATTCTAGCAAAAGTGGGCTTTTATAATCCAAGCCCATTTAGTCAAAAAGTGCAAAGAAAATAAATGGAAATTGGCAGAAAAATTAAAAAACACTGCACCAGCCGGGAATCGAACCCGGGTCTGTACCGTGGCAGGGTACTATTCTACCACTAGACCGCACAATTGCTCCATGTGCTTTAGTGGAGAAAGAAAGATTATCAGAGCATCAGTTTAGTAAAATCCAATGTCTTTTATTCATATCATCAAACTCTGACAAATAATCCATCAGTTTGGAGTGACATAACAGTAAATGAATGGAGTTAGTTTTAAGTGTAACATCACATTATATTTATATATACACACTCACGTCATTAACATATCTTGTGCCAAAATAAAGATAAGGAACAAATTCTCTAGTGGAAACCTAAAAAGAGAGAAAAAGAAGAACTCTTCCACTACAACTAATATCAAGATATAAAAAAGAAATGAATACATGTATTCTCAAAACCAGCCAATTTTCCTTAGCTAACCTATAAAATGTTTTATGAAGCAGCGTTGCATTTCATCAATGCTGAGCCCTGTGTCATAGAGATGAAGGTAGCAAAAGTTGAAGCAGTGTGATGAAGAAGAACCAAACATTCCTGCAGTCTGCAGAGATGTAAAATTTACCTACCATCCACCAGAGAATTTGTCCAAGAAATAGACATAGAAGATGATAAACCTTCTCTAATTTCTTCAAATGTTGGGTGTGAACCGTGGCTTAAACTCAAGGAAAAATTGGACAACATGGTATTAGATCTCAAACTCTCCAGAAGGTAAACATCCATATCCTCAGCTTCATATTCATCTACATCACTATTCCTGTCAAAAAATTTCACCACTTGTCTCATGCTTGGCTAGCTTTGGCGTCTACCTTGTGCATATCATACTAATTACCTTTTTAAGGCATCCTCTTCATTAAAATCTTGATTAGTCCTTAATCATTATCTAAGGCGCTAATCAATTCGCCTGCGTCTCATTAATTCCCACAGCAATCCACTAAGTGGCTTGCCTTCTCTCCTCTAGGTCTCAACACCACATCACCTCCAAAATTAGAACTCCATATCCAAACATCCAGTTTGCGTGAGGCTGACAGATCCTGACAAACTCTGGCGCCAAGTATCCCACCGTGCCTACGACTCGAGTAGTGTTAGCCACTTGACCATGATCATGCATTCTGGCTAGACCAAAATCACCTAGCCTTGCATTCATGTCTTTGTCAGTAAACATTGCTAACAATATTCCCTATGCAACACTTTTGCCTCCCATCCCTCGTGCAAGTACAGAACCCCTGATGCCACATCTTTCAAATCCTAATTCTGTCTTCAAAACTCAACATGTTTCTCTCATCGAATTCAAACAGCCTTTTATCCAAGCTCCCATTTTCCATATATTCATAAACCAAAATCAGGCTGCCTCTGTCTTTCTTGCACCAGCCTCTTAATGGAACCAAGTTTCTCTGCTTTAGCCTACCAAGACTAGAAATCTCAGCCAAGAATTGCCCCTTCACTGTTTTGATGAGAAATACGCTTTACTGCAACCTCCGAACCCCCAGGCAAAACCCCTTTATAAACCTTCCCATTACCTCCAATTCCAATCATATTTTCATCAGCAAAACCCTTTGTGCATCATTGTAGTAATCCTATGTGGCCAATATTCCAATTCCCAATCTTCCATATCCTCTCTTTCCCTTTTCATTCTCCTATTTCTCTTAATCAGAAACAGTGAAGCTACAGCAGTGACTACAACAAGAAACAAGTGACACTGTCATACCTGCAATGAATCCCTTCCGTCGATAAACTGGATCTTTAGGAAGCTCAAATGATGGCAGCCCATGTGTGATCAAAGCATCACTTATCAAATTCAGATGCTAAAACTCCAAGCTAAAATCTTGTGACTCTGAGCAAGATCTCCAGTGGATGCAGTGAACCCCATGCATCTCTCTCAAAAACCTGGGAAAGATTTAGGAAAATCCAACAAGGACGCTTAGGCCTTTACTCATACCAACTGGTGCCATAGTTACATTAATGTTGAAATCTGCATAGTCGATCCAAACTTGGTAATTTCTTCCATTATTCAACTTTAAAGTCTCGAAAGACTCTTCATTTAGGCTGCCATCATATTTATACTTATTATTTCTCATCAGGCCTTCCCTGCTTCACGAGCAAACTCTGATGCAAGAGAATTGATCAATTCCAACATGGTTTTCGTTTATGTCGTTGAATTCTTGATTCTGCAGCATAAAACTCAACCCCAAAGACATGGTTATCAGGACTCCCATTATTTGTGAAATTCAAGAAACCTAAATTCTGTAAATGGTATAAGTAATACCATGTGTGGTACAAACAAGAAAACTATGCCATGCCCTGGTAGCCTGTCTCTGTACGGAGCCATTGCAAAAATGAAAGATGTAGAAAGGAGAACTTGGGATGAATTGGGTGCTTTTGTGAAATCTTTGGAAGAGGGTGGGCTCTACCAATTGAGAAAGTTGAGTCATTTGAAAGAGTAAGTATCCGAGATTCAATTGTAGCATTCCCGAAAATTGACACATCTGATTGTTTAAAGCCATTGAAGACAAATCAGTTTTTGCAACTGATTAGCTACCAAAAAGTATAGTAACCAACAGGTAAAAGAAGAAATTTTAGATGTCAGGTTCATTCTAAGAAGAAGCACAGCTAGCTCTCATGGAGAAAAATTATGAAGCCCAGAAAGCAGGGAAAGATCATTCTAATCTAGTCACCAGGTAGATTTGACAAAACATATTTGGTCCCCAAAAAGATCCATAAACTGGGAAATATTACAAGAAGGGCGAGATTTTAGTGAATCTGTCTGTAAGGAGTCAAGGAACTAGGAAGGTTTCTTACGCATAAATGACAAAAAGAAAAATAAAAAAGATTATGGTGCAAATGTGAAGATAAAGGAAAAGAAGTGAGGAGGTGCAGAAAGAAAACTTGGCGGCGCGGCCAGTTGAAAAGTGTAAGACGAAAGTTTGTCATGCTCAGCAGGGGAAAAGGTCTATCATAGAAAAATCAAGAAATAAATTTCCCGTGCTCTTTCATTTTCCACCCCCTACTAAAGAAAATTATAATAATTTCCTTTTTTTTTCTTGCATGATTTTGATTTGAATTAAACGCATACGCACAGATGATGTAAAAATTATATATATAAAGGAAAATGTAGTTAATTATATTTAATTTTATATTTTATTTAATGACTTAAAAAATGAAGTGGATAGAAGTAATAATAAATTATAGTGTGAAAAAAAAACTTTAGATTGTTAGAGTTGAATTAACATATGCATATATACAAATGGGAAAGAGATAAAGATGCAGAGGATATAAAATATATCTTATAAAATTTGTTAGTTCCGAAGTTCAACGCTAGATTTTATCTTATAATCAATTCAGTTATAATCTACATTAAGAAGATAAAGGAGGAGTAATAAATGATGTTGAGATAATTGTTTAAGGACTAAACATTAGAGTCAACTGGCTCGGAATTATTGCAGTTCCATTCATTTTATTTTTTTCGTTGATTTGATGTCTTTTTCAAAAAATTACTCTTTTTATATTATTTTATTTGATGTTGATTTGATATTGTTTTTGGAAAAATTTAAAATAATGAAAAAATAAAATATTTTATTCATATTGATTGGCACTATCTTTTAAAAATATGTATAAGGAATTTATTTTATTATAAATTATTAGTTATATTTTAAATTTAGAATTTTTTTAATTTTTTTAATTTTTTTAATTTTTTTAATTTTTTTAATTTTTTTATTTTATTTGTTTGTTTAAATTAATTTTTTATTTCATTTACTTGATCCATTTGATTTGACAAATCTTTTAATAAAGTATTTATTAAAATTAATTTTATTAAATTAATTTTATTAATTATATTTAAAATTTTAAATTTAGTCATTATCATTTTATATAGTTATTACAATGCTATGGTAGTGTTGAATAAAAATAATACACTTCTTTTAGTTTATTTAAATGGAAAAATAAAATGAAATGAAGATGTTTCTATTAGGGAATTATTGTACTAAGTGTACTTATTAATTATGCTTTGGAATCTGAATTTTATTTGTATTACCTCATATCATTATTTAATAATAAAGGTAACATTGGGAAAAAATATATTATTTCTTTGATTTATTAAAATGGATAAGTATATATATATAACACATATAAGGGCCTAGTAAAATAAAATGTGGGAGTATTTTACACTTCTCTGGTAGACCTTCACTCGTCGAATTTGGGATTCAAATTGAAATTTTGATTTCAAATTAGTGTTTGTTTACGGGACATGATTAACTTCAATTTCAAAACATGATTTTAAATTTTAAATAATTCAAGAGGTATGATTTTAAATTTTTAATTTAAGATTTCAAATTTCAAAATCATTAAACTGTTTAAAATTCTAACCTTATTTAATGTTATATTTAAAATTACAAATTTTAAATTTTATAAAAAAATATCTATGCTAGATGGGAAAAGATTTTACGTAACATGTGAAAAATTATAGCGAAAATTCATTTGTTGATTGGATACAAAATTATGTGTATTTGAAAATGCGTGATAGCATGTGTGTTATTTATATTAATAAAGATAGAGATATGTGATTTATTGATGACGCCTTAGGATATTATCATTTTATTCATGAACAATGATTTGCTCAGTTGGTAAGTTGTACAAGAGTTTGAAATTTTTATAATTCTCTAGAATTATGGGATCTTCAATATATTTATAGAAAAATACAATTTCAAAAATTTAAACTGTATACAATAAATAATATATAGTGTAAATTCATATATGTGAAATGTAAAGGATATATAGTGTATATACGACGCACATACTTATTACTTGAGATAGAGAAAATATTTTATTAGACCTAAACATGAGTAATATCGATATATCTAGACTTTATGATAATTCCATAGTTGACAATTTAGGGTACGTAGAAAGCTAATGATATTCTTTTTAGACGAAGACAAATGGGATTGTCAAACAAGAAAT
This sequence comes from Datura stramonium, assembly GCA_018107945.1. Lineage (NCBI taxonomy): Eukaryota > Viridiplantae > Streptophyta > Magnoliopsida > Solanales > Solanaceae > Datura > Datura stramonium. Next base: position 3,622 of record JACEIK010002789.1, on the reverse strand, counting down.
GGATGAAGAAAAAAAAAAGTTGCACGGGACAATATTATTTAATGCAAAATATTTGACATTTTTGTGAAAATAATCATTAGCTTATTCGTACATAAATAGTACATCAAATGGCTAATAAGATAAGCTTTGGTAAATAGTGATATTTTAAAATTATTATAGCTTTTCAGTTAAAGTAATGCTTTTTTAATTAAAAAACGAGATATATTTATTTTTATTATAAAATAATAATAAAATATTAAAATGATAAGAGATATGGCTAAAATAATTGAAAGGAGAAAGAGAATAAATAAAATAAATTGATTTTTATTTATGAAAAAAATAATTAGAAAAGTTACTTGCGACTATCTGTGGTACAAGTCTGAAAAAGCAATTGTTGTAAGACTTTTCATAAAGCTACTTGCAAGCTTATCTATCTGAACTGTTTTATAATTTTTTATTAATATTAAATTTATCTAAAAAACTGTATAATAAATATTCACCATATATTTATAATAGTTTGATTAAATAAGAGTGAACTTTATCTAAACTGTATAATAAATTCTTGCTTTATGTTCTTTCAACATTCATTAAATGTAGTGTTATTATATAATTTTCTAACAAGATTGACATTTGAAAAAATCGGTCATCTAAAGACCCCTCTAGATTGGCAAATAAAGATATTTTAGCTAATTTGTGTAGAAAGGAATTTGTTTTTGAGATAATCCATCAAGAGGATATTTAAATTTTATGGGATCTTATCATCCTTTTTAAATAATTTTGGTGATACTTTTATTTTTATACTAATATAAGAGTGTATGCATTATCTTAAGTGACGAATGAAAAAAAAATTATTGTTTATTTTATAAATTTTTATAAATATATATTTTTATTATTCTTTTCATTTTTTCCTCTTTATATTTTACTCTTTTTCTTTTTTTCTTTCTTCTGTTTACTCTCCTCTTCTTCTTCTTCATTACAACGTTGGTGGTTGATTTCATGTCTCGGTACTTATTTTCTGATAAAGATGATTGGGAGGTAATAAAAAGTGAAAGAAAAAAATGAAGGAGATGTTCACTATCAGGTATGAGCCATCATTTTCAGAAAAATTTTTTAGATGAAAATATGTAGAAGTATTGATGATTAGCTGTGGTGGCTTTGAATATTAGTGGACTTGCTAATGAACAATTTAGCAATGAGCTAGAATGTAAAAATAAGTAACAATACATATGATTCAGGAAGGTTCTAACTTTAGAAGTGGAAGAGATGTGCTGCATTAACACCATGACTTTTAGGCGAAAATATTTTCACATGATGAGGAAGTAACAAAGTGATAAGTTGCTTATAATCTTCATTCAAGTAAAGTATTAAGTCATTCTTTATATTTTGAATTATTATATTCAAGTATTGTATGAGAGTGGTGGATGATGCAAAGTGTGATGAGGACTGTGTGTGTATTGTACATTCGCTGTATCATCATCTTTCCATATGCATTATTGGTCTATGATAATAGAAAATACAACTATGGGTAAAAACTCATGGTTACGACCATTAGAAGGAGCGAACTGCAAATTCAAATATTTTCCTTTAAATGGGTATAGTTCAAAAAACAACTACCTTATTTTATTTTGTTACTCTTTTACACCATTCATTTTCTCTGGACTTCAAATACAAATATGCAGTAAGACCTCTTTGATCTTTTTCTCGAGACACACACATGGATGCCATCCCTCAAATCGGTTATTCTAAGGCACCTAGCCTATAGTGACTAAGTGATCAAAATGAAGCCAGTGGGCAGCAGGTTTCTTAGCATCTTCATATGATTAGGATGAGTTCATGGTCAAGTAGTTTTCGTAGAGTCGTATCGAGATCTCGGGAAACTCAAGACTCAAACCCTAAGCCATTTTGACGGTGAGCTCTAGATTGGATATATGAGCACCATCGTTGGCTAACTCATCTTAGAGAGGCCGAAAGGTGTGAAGATGATACTGTGATGGAGGCGAGTCATTGATGTATGGACAAATTGTTCCACGGAGGCTAAATACATGATTTTGTGATGCTTGTTTGCATACGTAGTGTGCGGGGCGTCTCGGAGGCAGATTTGGATGGCGGCAGCTGCAATGGTAGGAGCAATAGTAGCTTCGACAGAAATATGAGAACATTGGATTAGTTGATCTTGGGGGAACCAAGTAAGAAATGCCATCAGTGTGGAGTAATTCCTTGTTGTTTCTATTTTCTATTGGAGTGGTCCCCGCCGAGATGGCCGAAGAGGTTGTAGCCATACATGAGCATGGAAGTGAGATTTCAGTGGCGAAGTTGTGACCACCGCTTAAGATTTAATCATTAGTTGAGTAGTTGATTGGACATTGATGTGGCACACGTTGTGTTGTCGGCGTAACCTTTCAGGATTTACGCCGTATTGTGTTGAAGGCCATGAATAGCCAACATGATTGATGATGGGAGCAGAGAGAAAGAAAAAGAGAAAAAATAGGATCGTTCTTGTTAAGTATGGGGCTCACGATACTATATAAAGCCAAGTGAAGCCATGAAAACAGTTTATTAATGAAGATAAACAACTCTTTAAATAAGTTTATTGAAAAGAATGGAATTATAGTTGAATAACAGCTTATCTTAATTAAATAAGAACTACAAAAATCTAAACAATAAATCCAAAAAAATATACTCAAACTAAACTAGCAATCCTAAAAGCTGACTAGAAGCACTATACATACGCTAATAAGAACAAGTCAAGTAAATGATGGCTCAAGGAATCAACAAGAGATTATGCTTACCACTTTAAACAAACCAATCTAAAACTTTGAATTCTCTCTTTCCCTTCACATAGTTCGGGTATATGGTATTCTTGAGTAGAGTCATCTCTTGATGAGTAGCGACGATTTTCCTATAGGAAATTTATCAAATACTTTCTGCAGAAATTTATCAAATACTTTCTGCACATTAGTGGCCAGTATCCCTTGATTTCTTCATAGATAACACCTCTTCTGATGTCATTCTCCACAAAATCAATCAACTAACTAACAAGATATGAGTCATAGAACACTGAACTAAAATTTTATAAAAAAATTGGAGGAACTACAACTTCAACATGAGTCCTAATTTACATCATTGAAGGAAGTATTAATTTACTCACTTATACCAAAAGAGAAACAATTATTTCTTACCAAATAGTTAAGTTATTCAGGCATATGACCGAACATCTTGAGTTCACCAATCTTTATAGTTTGAAACCTCATCATTATAAAGAATGAAAAATAAGAAAAAAGTTTTTTTTTAAAAAAAAAGAAAGAAAAAAGAGAAAGAGCAATCAAAATGAAAAATGTCAGAAAATATCCAAAAAAAGAAGAAAGAATACCATAAAAATATGTTACAAACATACCTTACTATCAATATCTAAAAAAAATAATTAAGTAACGAAGACTCAATCTTAAAACATCAAGTTTAATATTACAGAATTTTGCATAGATAATTAGATTTGCAGTAATTAATTACTGCTAAAAGTCGAAAAGACATCAATAATCAGTAATAAAAAATAATATACAATTACACGTAACATTCATTTAATTTCATTAGTAGAATTACTGACATGAATATTAAAATTCTAGCAGTAAATTATGCTGAAAGAGTG
>JACEIK010002788.1:9902-55032 GCA_018107945.1 Datura stramonium | reverse complement strand
GAGAGAAGACGATGAACTTGAAATGTCACTTATGGAACTTATTTTTTCGACTTCTTTCATTAAAAGAGTCATTTTGTTTTCCTGAAAAAAAATGAAAAATCCTCCGTACCAAACACACCCTAAGTTTATTTTAAGCACTCGAAATCACACGAATATTGTTCTCCCACAACCTAAATTGATCTCTTTAAGCACCATCTTTTGTATTCTCAAACAAACTTGAGCAGCACTCAGCAAATCACCAGTATGAAAACTATAGTTAGCCAGCCTTATTCACAGAGTTTGATAATTGGCATTAAACATCAATCCATCCTAATTAAGGAGGATTCAATAAGAAATACAAAGCATACACATACTTGTACATGCTACGATACTCTGCAATCGTCTACGTATTAAGGTTATATACATTATTATCTTTCAGTATTTTATCAAACTTACATAATGCAGCATTTCACGACTAGGCCTTTTTGATCCACCCGGCCCTCTTCATTGCCTGGCAAAAGAAAGTATATTCGTTCAGATTGATATCGTAGTTTGTTTTCAACAAGCTATTTGACATAACAACAAAGTCCATTAACTAAATTGCTCGTATCGAGACATTACATAGACATGTCTCAACATATACTGAGCTAGCCATATTGACATGTCAAACTGAATGAAACCGAAAAAAAAAATATCCAGACGTATACAGGCATAGAGCCACTTTAGGAATCAGTCCTCTTCTGGTATGCAACATTCTCTTTGATTCACTAAAGCAGTGCAGAAAATGATAGGAGGCCAACATGTTTCAGACTTATTACAACTACGCCTCAGTCCCAAACAGGTTGGGTCGACTATATGAATTTTCACAGACCATATTAGTCTATTTAAACTCATCTCAAGCCGATATTATATAAAATAGAAAATAATAACAAAAACGAAAAGTACTAGAAGTTCTTTATATTGACCAACCTAGTAATGACTCACCATCAGAAGGTTGAGATAGTCTTCGATTTTGGGGAGACATCATTTCCTTTTTCAACTGCATCAATATATCCTCCATTGTGCTTTCCCTCTTCCAATCAGCCAGCATGGGGAAAAGACTTGGCTCTACCTGATAACTTTCCCACATAAGCCTGTTTCTTAAAATCAAACTTAATAAAGTCAGATAGAAAGTAGTACCTACCACACCAGTTTCATAATTTACGCAGCTCATGTTAATCCTGGACTGGAACCTTACACCAGGTGGCTGATCTGGATACTCCTTTCCACAAAATAGTTTCAACTGATAGATGCGCCCTTCATGTACAGTCTATCAACATTACATGTCATTAGCACAGATAATTTTTGCTTTCATAATGGTCAAAGTCATCATGAGTAGCGAGCAATTCTTTTATCTGTCTTACAGAAACGGATTGAATACAAATTGAAGGCACATTTGATGGAAAGGTTGTTGTCTTGATTCCTTGATTCCTAATATCGAGTTAACTCCACTAAGACCCCTAGAGAGGTTTCCAGCAATTGCAAAAGGACAGTTTTCATTTAGAAAAGACCATATTTGCTTCAAAGAATGGTAAATAATTTTATTGAGAGTTAAGGTCCACCATTTTTTGTCAACGGCTAACTTGTACTTACTACAGAATCAAATTTCTATTTATTACATAAATATATCGCTCCACCCACCTAATGTTGACTGTTGTTTCTACCATCACACGTGATGGTTGAAGATCAAGTTATCTATAAGTGCAGAGTTGAGCGGCTGGGGCCAGTTACTCAGATTATCGTTCTGTAGTTCACCTTTCATTTTAATATTTTCAGCCATACTGCGTTAATCGTTCATTTATTTTTTATCCACCAGTGTAGAACAGATTCACTATCAGTAGTAATACCACACTCAAACTCTTCTACATACACTAAAAATTAGGCATAGTTGTACACTAAAAATTGGCCAAAAATAAGCTGAGCATCCATACTGGAATGTACGCATACCCGTATTACATACATACCTATAAGCAAATTCATGTGGCACAGGTTTCCATAAGCATTTGAACTAGAAAGAATGACGGTACAGCAGTTAACTTTTTATTCCAATCAGAAGCTCAGTTACTAATAAGACAATATTGGCTTGTTGATGAGGTTAAATGTGTTGGATACAGTATCAAGGAGATAAATTGAAACTAAGTGATATAAGATGTGTCAAAAGTGCAATATTTTCATAATAGTTTCTTATCCAAAGAGTTGAAAAGGTACATATAGGCTATGTTATAATGGAAGGATGAGCACATATTGAACATATGAGTGTGTCAAACTGTCTGTCAATACCTGCACACCATAAGCAGTTTTTTGCTACCATCTAGTGTACTCAAGAATTCACAGACACTGATATAGTGATACACCAACACAAATGCAGGACATATGTAACATGGTCTACTTTGATCATCTTTTTTGGTGGCAACTAACATTAAATTCAGAAAAATCGAAACCAAGTTAAAAATTGGACAGATGATACCTTCTAAGAATATAACATTTAGTACCAAAAAGATCCAAAAACACCTAGGGATGGCAACGGGGATGGCAACGGGGCGGGGCGGTGCGGGTGCGTGGGGCGGGTTTTGAGCTATGTGGAGCGGATGTGTAAGGCTAGGCGGGGCGTGGGTTTAAACAAAACAAAAGTTTAAATAATTATGACTCCAATTCTATATAGATGAATTATTAGCACCGAGTCTACCATACATATATATGTTGATTACATAAACTTTCAATTATAAAAAAAATTAAATAATTATACTTGTAAAATATGATTAGACCTGATATTTTTAATTTACTCTTCATGATTTAGCAGCAAATTTTTACCTTGAAACAGAGAGGTAAAATTGCTATATATTATTTTAAGGGAAAATTGAAAATCTGAATTTGCAGAATCCATGTTTTTATTTGCTTGGAATTTCTTGTTTATACAAATAAAAATTGCAACCTTTTTTTTAGAAATTTTTTAAAATTCAAATTAAATAGCCAAAAAAAAATTCTTGAGTCAAGTTAAAAACTATGTTTACAAACTCAGCTTTTTAAAAACAAAACCCCCACAAAATCTTTTTGATTTTAATGATAAAAAATGACCAGCACCTTTTCTTTTTGTTTGCGGATTTTTTTTCATTACGATAAGTTTAATCACTTTTTAAAAGAAATAATAATTTTTCATTACAGTAAATTTATCTGCTACAGAATGTAGTATAACAAGTAGCATTACATATACTTATGTACCCATCAAAAATAATTATTTATGTACATTTTAGCCTCCAGTAAGTATTATGTTCTTTCGCCTCATGTGATGAACGCAGTTAAAGAAAAAAAAATTTAAAATTATGCGGGGTGGGTTAAAAACAGAATTTTTTACTATGTGGGTGGGGTGGGGGAAGGGTTAGAATTTTTGCGGGTTTATACGGGTTTGCCCTACAACCGCACTGCCCCGCACCATTTGCCATTCCTAAAAACACCTCCTGCTTCTTAACCCCTCCCCCAACACACACACAAACACAACCCTTGCCCCCTCCCCTGCTCCTCCTCCTCCTGCTTCTTCTCCTTTTCTACACTGTTTCTAGCCTCTTCTATACCCCTCCAATGGTTATCTATTCCCAAATAATAAAAAAGTATTTGAGTGCAGAGCCTGCATTATTTCCTGCAATAGTAATCCTTATTACTCTAGTTTCTGCTATCTATAGTAGCATATGCTTGCTGCTTTTTACCATACCATTCTTCTTTTTTGAAATATTAAGTATTCTACTCCTACTATCTTCTTGTTCACCAAAGGCTGAGTTTAAAATCAAAGCCCTTTGAGAGGACTTAGACAAGGTGAATGTCACCTTTACTGTTTCTATTAGCTATGGAAGGGCTGAATCATATGCTAAAAGTCGCAAAGGAGAATGGGTGGATTAGGGCTTTGGTGCTGCCAACAGAGGGGAAGGACTGGAAATACGTCATCTGCTATTTGTTGATGATTCTTTAGTATTTTGTGAAGCCAAAGTGGAGCAGATCAGACATTTGAGGGCCATCCTAACTATTCAGCTCTGTCTGGCCTACATGTCAACTGGGAGAAAAGCCTCTTATCCTGTCAATGAAGTCACCAATGTACAAAGTTTGGCATACAACTTGGGCTTCCAGGTGGGAGCTCTTCCAACAAAATATTTGGGGATGCCACTAGGGGCCAAAAGCAAGTCAAATGGAATCTGGGTGAGGTTATTGAGAGGTGTGACGAGAAACTATCCAGGTGGAAAGCCCAATACTTATCATTAGGAGGCAGACCGACTCTTATCAATGCTGTGTTGAGTGCTCTTCCTACTTATATGATGTCAGTATCTCCTATGCCTAGGGGGGTTGAAAAGAAGATTGACAGAATGAGAAGAGACTTTCTTTGGCAAGGCAACAAGGAGAATAGGTGCAAGAACCCATAATGGGAAAAGGTGATTGCAAGTAAGCAACAGCTTGGGCATAAAGATTTTAAGCAAGCAAAACAGCAACCTACCTGTGTGGTTATGGAGGTTCAGCACAGAGGATATGAGTCTGTGGAGAACCTTAATATCACAGAAATATGGAAGCTGAACAATTGACAATAAAATGAAGTCAAAAAGTCCCTATGGCAGCAGTGTTTGGAGAAGATTCTATAAGAAATCAGTGGCAAACTTTTTGGGGCGGGCGGAGATCATGGTGGGAGATGGAAGAAAACTGATTTTTGGGAAGATCATTGGATTGACAGAATAATCTGGTCCAGTTTCCCAACGTTGTACTCACTAAGTGCTCAAAAACAGGTTCTGATCAACCAAATGTGGAACCAACAGGGATGGAACTTAATATTCAGAAGAGCCTTTAATGATTGGGAAGTTGGGGCACTATCTACTTTGCTCACTTTATTGGAATCCTTTTGGGGGCCTATCTGATTGCCCAGATAAACTCAGATGGAAGCTAAATAGCAAGGGGACATTCTCAACTAAATCTGTATACTGGAAGCTTAATCAAAGAGGTTCTGTGAATGTGAATATGGGTGGCCATGGAGACAGCTTTGGAAAGTGAATATACCAGTAAAGGTGTCGTGTTTTGTCTGGTTGGTGATTAAGGAAAGCATGCTTGACCCAAGACAAACTGTAGAGAAGAGGTCTTCAGATTTGTTCAGTTTGCCTCTTATGTGGACAGGATGGGGAAAATAATGAACACCTGTTCTTACATTGCAAGACAACTATAAATCTGTGGCACATGTTCTTCTGTATATTGGGCATTAAATGGGCAATGCACAGCTCTACCTTGATGCTGTTAAGCAGCTGGAAGAGCATTGGGAAAAGGGGAAGTGATGAGGATATGATGGCAGATCATACCAGCTTGTATATGGTGGATCATGGAAAGAGAGGAATTCAAGATTTTTTGGAAGAGACTAGCAGTTCTATCCAGAAAAAACAAGGATGAATTGTCTTAGTTATTCATTTTTTGGTGTAAACAGAATAGGTGCGGGGATGTAGGGGACCTAACAGATCTGTTAGGCAATGTATAAGATTATAGACTTTTGGATAGGGGTATTATACTTACAGATTTGTAAAGCTCTTAACTTAGCACCTGTTTAGGTGTTAAATTGTTTTCTGAATACAACTGTTACCTTACTCAAAAAATCGCCCTTGATGAAAATCAAAGTGTCATTTTCAAGTTTTTGTGGGGCTCCAAGCACGTCCATAGTTCCTTCAGGCGGAAAGATGTTCCTGGAATAAATTATATGTACAAACTTACCATAAAGTCATTAAGTGGCAAAGAGCATCCAGGTATCCAACTAATTACAAATTCATCCTTGGATTGTAAGTCATCACTATTGGCTCCTGAGGATACAACAACAATAACTATGTCTTAGTCCCAAACAAGTTGAGCTGGCTATATGAATCCCAATTATCATGCTTCTCCAATTAAAATACATCTTAGACAAGCATTATACAAAATAGAGTACTAGAAGTTCTCTATATTTTCTACCGGCAAAATATTCTCTACTAGAGCTAAAAAGACTCCTAGAAAGCACAGACCTAAAGTAAACATAGAGCCTCTTTGGTTAAGCTTATAAGTTGGTCAATCAATTTATAAGCAAGCTTTAGCTTTTGGAGTGTTTAAACCAAGAAGTGCTTAAAAAGTTAAAAGCTGCTTTTAATAAATCGAAAAGCAAAAAGTTGCAAAACCCAACTTTTATAGTTTGGCTTATAATGCATTATGTTTGACCAATAAATTTATTTTTTATCCTCATACTATTTTCCTAATCTAAAATTACCCTCAAAGAAATAAAAAAACCTAATTTTTCTCTTCTTCTCTTTGAGTAGCTTCGATCTTGCAATTCTCCACGTGCGCCAAAATCTCTTCTTCTCCGCTTCTTTCTCTTCTTCTCGAACTTTATTTATAACTTACTTCGCTCATAGTTTAAAAATGAAAACCTACAATTAATTTGTTAATTTTTTAACAAAGCAAAGACACTCAAACCTTAACAAATTTTTATTTTTTGTGCATATTAGAAAAAAATAATTAAAAATCTAAAAATTAATTGAGGTAGTATTAATTCATCTAAATTATTATATTTGATTTTTACAAATAATAAATAGAACTATACTCCTAATAAAAAGTAAAAAGGGAAAATTTGCCTAATCTTATTTAAATTATATACTTTAAGAATTAAAAATAACTTAAATAATTAATTTATATTAAAAATATTTTTATTTTTTTTATTTTTTTTATTTTTTTTATTTTTTTTATTTTTTTTAGTATTTAGTAATTTTTTTTATAGTGTTAATAGCTTTAAGGGCATTTCACTATTTGATCCAAAATAAATGCTTAACAAAGACTCTTTGTACCAAACACATCAATAACTTTTTATCAAACTCTTCAGCTAATTTTATTCAAACACATAACCGTTTTATTTATAAAATAAGTTTCAAAGACTTAAAAGTGTTTTTAAGCACTACATTTAAAAGTCACTTTTTCCAGCCTAAACCAAACGAGCTCATAGTACTATGACTAAAACTTTTGGCAAGGGCAAAAGATAACAAGGAATCGAAGCCGTGAGGATCATCCTCTATGCATTTTATGGACCATCCGGGAAGGAGAGGAACAATGCTTGAAAATAAAAGGGCTCATATATCCCGAATCAAAAATACTTGTCTACAAAATCTATTATTTTGGTGTAAAAGATGTTTAATTGAGTTTTTTGGATTTGTTAGGAAATTTGTGGCTGATGCTTTGTTGTTGTAGGTGTTGACTGCTTATGATGCAGTATTTTGTACCATCATGGTACCTTTATGAATAAAATTTTACCATATCAGGGGGAAAAAAAGACAAACCTTTTCTGCCCTCATAAGGACTAACAGGGCGAACCTTATTCTCAACCCAGTGTCTATCGCCTAAATAGATTTTATCTTCCATTGTGCTCATTTTTCGCTAAGTCTGTATGGATTCCAAGAGATTGTAGGTCTTTCAGAGACATTACCTTCCATGTGTTTTGGGTCTAGCGCGTCCTTTAGCACCTTCATTCACCATATTATGACATCTACGTACTAGTGCCTATGAAGGTCGATGCAGACACGACCAAACCAAGCGACCTTCACTCATTTATCTCAATCCGTGCTACTTGGCCACCTTCAGGAAAATGCGGCCATCTTTTAATCTTGTCTAATTCAGATATTACCAATGTAGATCTGTCTTTAGGATCCACAGCCTCAACATTTATCTATGGATGTGTTAGGATTTAGGTTCACAAATCTCACTATATAACATTGTTGATCTACAAGCTTGTCTTTATAAACCAATCTTCATTCTTTTAATATGCATCCTTATCACATCACCCTCGTAGCACTCCCCACTTCAACCATCCGAGTTTGATTCTAGGTGTAACATCTTCATCTATAATTCCATTCTCGTGGAACAACAAGCCTAAATATCATAAATCGCTTGCATTTAGGCACTACAATCCCATTTAAACTCACCTCAACTTCATTTTCCTTATGTTGACTAAACTTGTAGTGCATATATTCACTCCCACTTCTAAGTATCTTAAAACCCTACTCTCCAGAGTGCTTCTACATAGCTCAAGCTATTGGTTGACACTTTTGTTAGTTTCGTCGCTAGCACAATATCATCAGCAAATAGTATACACTAGAGAACTCGACTATGGCGCCCTAAAATATATGCATTGTATAATTCTTCCTTTAATAGATTATAAAATGATTAAGGCACATATTCACATCCTATTTTAGGATGTGTGGGGCATACTAGAGAGATAGGATTAGGAATATGGATATCCTGGATCAAAGATGAGAGTAGTTGGGGTGGAGGACAAGATGCGTGAGGCAAGATTGAGGTGAACTGCATGTGAAGAGGTGCCCGAGTGCCCTAGTGCTGAGGTGCGAAAGTGCTGTCTTTGGATGACTTTAAGCAGGTAGAGGTGTAATCGAAGAAGCAATTGGGAGAGGTGATTCAAAGGATATGACCCATTTGTAGCTTAATGAGACTCGACCTTAGATAGGAAGGTATGGAGTACAATTTTACTAGGATAAAGGTGATAGTATAGTAGGAGTTGTGTATGGCACCGTTGTATCGCTTCTCGTGGGTTGGCCAAGTATCGTCAGATAGTTCCTCGTCCTTCGATGTATGTTTCTATTGTCAAGTATTTGTTTATTGTTTGATGTTTTGTTGTCAGGTATTTTTGTGAGGGTACTAGCTTATTTTGATATCATATGTTGTCTCCTATGTTGTTATTATTGTCCGTTTTCGTAAAGCCGAGGGTCTTCCGAAAATGTGCCTTCTACCTCTCGTAGTGGTAAGATCTACGACATTCTAAATTCCTCCCCAGACCCCACTTCTATGGGACTATACCTGGTTGTTGTATTCAAAGATCTCCTGCTTTTAAGGAGGAAGTCCCATACTCTCTTTTCCACCACTCTCATTCTTTGCTACTTGTACCGTTTACCTTCTTCCTTCCTCAGCCTTAAGACCAAATCCACTCAATTTTTTAAAAAGGATTCTTTTTTATATTCATTTTCAATTTCAATGGCAACATTCTTTTCATTTCTTTTTTGGCATTTGAAATGATTGCCTTGTCCTAACTATTACATCCTATTACATGCACCATATCATGCTTTGCTTAAAATATTCTAAATGATAATGACTCACCAACATCGTGCATTGTATATCATGCTTTCTTTAGCAGATCACACATACTATGACTCAAAATTGATATAACATAAGTGGATTCTTCTTCTCTGCCTCTTCATTCTACAACTACAAGCAGATCTCTAAAAGCTAATTGCCTAATGTTTTTGTAGAGCAGGGTTTATTTATCCCCTAGATTCCCCTGATTCATTTCTGAACTTTGTCAGCTCCCCACTTTTAACGCACAATGTAAAGGTGAGCTGACCCTTTTGCTACTTCACTTTTTGTAACTATTGTGCATCTACTTGATGCCTGCAATAGAAATCTTTTATCATAAAAAGAAAAAAGAAAAAACAACTCATTGCCAACATATTTTTTATCAATAACCTGTATTGCTTACTTTCTTCTTTTTCTACCGCCGCCAGAATCCTGATCAAAATGAATGGACCTGTAGTAGCTTTCTCCTATTTAATCCATACAAACTTTCTCCAATAACTTAGCATATGAATAAGGCATAATCAGCCCTAGTCCCCTTCCTTTCAGTTATCTTAGTACTATATTTAAGATATCCAGCAAAAGGCATCTCAAAATGAATTGTAAATCAAGTCTGTAACAAAATCAAAGTATGATCAAATAGTCAGCAAAGGTAACTGAAGATCAGCTCTGAGAACCAAATTCGAAAACATATTTTCATTAACAAAGCAGAAAAAGGTACCAGGAATCCTAATTGCAGTCTCAGTAGTTCTGCCAGCACAGCTCAACAGTTATTACTCATTAGAATAAGCAAGATATGTGTACAAATCTTAAAACTGGAATTCAGTTAACTCGAGGCTCCATTTGGATTGGATTCATGTGATTCTATAGCATGAAAACTCCAAAAAATCTGACAATGTTTTTCATGGAAAAGAAATCAAAACTGTGTTGTTACTTTGTTAGTCCTACAACTTGAGTGTAAGATTTCAAATGACTACTTTATTGACAAAATTGTGCATCCTTTTTGAAAACATTAATCATATATCATATATCATATATCATATATCATATATCATATATCATATATTACTATACAAGTGGAAGCCCCTAGTGCAAAGTTAGGTCACTATAATACTTCCATTAAAGTTGAATTTTTATATACTTTAATAATTAAATTAATCATTTAATATTAATATACAAAATATCAACTTTTTTTTGAAATTTAATAATCTTTCTTGAATTTTTAAAGAACTTAATATGGAATTTATGTGAAGTCTTTAACATTTCTAAAGTTATATTTTTTAAGTTGGATTTAAATTCCTATAACTTTAATATGTTTATGTTATTTTGTTCATGTTCATGGTCAATGACGTTTGTTTCGCCATATTCTATTTATTAAATATAATTTTATTTTCACTTATGAAAGACCCAATTGAAAGTTGATTCAATTAGGATTCCTAAAATTTTAAGAGTCGTAACTACTAAAATAGTGAAAACTAAATGATTCTTCTAATTAAATGGGTACATGACTCAAGCTTTTTTTCCTTTAGTATTAAATAAACTAACGAATTTGAAGAGTTGCAATTAAATCAATATATACCAAGTTTGAATGTCTTTCACTAGCAATTTTTACCCTCTCGTAAATTTCCTTCCTTTCTCCCTCTTTTTCTAATCTTCTATTTTTTGTGCAGTTTATTTACCATTTATATATTTCTCGTAAATTAGGAAGGATCATCCTTCAATTCTAATTCTTTAATTGTTTCTTCTCTTGGAATTCTTGCTGCTATTTTGAATTGTGCAAAAGTCAAATAAAACTTGCCTAATTTAAAGTTTAGTGCGTAGTAATTGTGATAGCTTCTCTTTCGTGCAAAGTGAAATATGTCATTTTTGGAGTATTATAAATCGGACACAAAATGATGAAACACCGCCAATCCAAATAGAGCAGTATGAGTGGTGTTATTCAAATAGCAATGTCAATGGGTATTGTGTTACTCGATCATATGATAGCAACATTACACAAGGCCTTATAGTAGTTTCTATGTACTTCTAAATATGTAAATTTTGGTTTTTGAAAATCAAGATTGTATGTTCATATTTACACCAAACATTAGTTAGTTTAACCTTCGTGTTCCGAATCAAGAAAGAGTTAATTTTACTTACCAAATTAGCTCCTTATTTTTGTAAAGTTGAAAGATGAAAGCAGATGCCGCAATAAAATATTTATCCAATTAACTTTCATTTATAGATGGTAAAGAAGTTAAAAATTGCGTTGCTAAATGAAAAAAAGAACAATATAACATAAACGGGCGGGCTGGCCGGGCAGTGGCTTAGCTGGGGCGGGCGGGCGGGCGAAGGGCGATTTTGAAAATGCAATGTATGTGATGGGGCAGATTAAAATCTAAATAGGTCAAAGTTCGTCCGCCCTAACCCGCCCTATTGTCACCCATACCCTTAACCATGTCTGATTTTTTCATTTAGATACCTAAACTAAGGATTGTACCTATTGAATTCTTGAACTTGTTAAACTATGTCAATTGAACACATTTTTTATATCAAGCTCTCAAATACTTGATGCGTGAGGTTCAAACTCGTCTAACGTGGCAATGCAACAAATAAAATGAAATAGCACCAAAAAAATAAAAATTTCTTTTCCTCTTCATCTTCCTCACATCCCTAGTCTTCTCCTCCTCTCTCCGGCCTACAACCCTCAATGACTCGACACAGATCTGATGAAACTCACCAAAAGAGAACTGAGAATAATGATTAAGGTTGAACACAAACTCGATCTAAAATTCTTTGCATCTTTTGATTTGGTTCTTTGAGAACAAATGTTGTGTAAGTTACAGCAGGATGGTCCCATGTTCAATTGGCTCATAACCATGGCTTTCATAAAGGCTTTTTATGAGTAGTTTTCTTCATAATTCATAAAATTATTAAATCAAATTTTTATTTTGTTGGTGGGCCGTCGTCATCCCTGAGACGGCTACACACTCGACACGGTAAGCCTCCACCACTTCATTTTTGCCTCGTCGTCTCCTCCTATTTACTTTCGTATATTATTTTTGTTATTATCTATCTCTGTGATTCTCATTTGTATGGCAATACATTTTCTGAATCGGGAGGTATCAGATTTATGCCTTGGGAAGCCGGCGCAAGGACAATTCCGGCGACCACCACCATAGAGGAGGTGTTAGCATTGTTGAAGAGGTCCAGCCAGACTATGTAAGCTATGTGAATTGCAAGCATCTTCTTCGACTGGGAAGGTTCTGGAAGCTATTGCTGATGAAAAAAATATATATTTTGTTGTTGGGTCATTTCGTTATATAGTTCGGAATGTGCAGTGGTGTAGCTTGTTGTTACGGCGCAAGGAAATGGTGGGATGCTAGCGGCAGATTAAGGTGTGAAGGTGATAAAGGAAAAGATTTTTTTTTTTGGAAAAAGGATTAGAGCTTTCCACTCTCTAAGAGGGAAGTGTATTACACATACTATGCCATGCCAGCAAGATGTGTTCAATTGACAAATGAACTCTGAGTTCAAGAAATCAATAGGTACAATCCTTAGTTCAGGTGTCTAAATAAAAAAATCGGGCAAGTTTAAGGGGCCGCATATGTGTTCAGCCTAAATTTTTACGTCCAAATATGGTTTCTATGTGCAACAGAGAGATGTCACTTCATCCTCAGGAATAAAACAATCAGGCTATACAAGAACACAGGAAAAGAAGAGTCACAAGCACAAAGATAAAAGAGTTGAGCAAAGAAAGCCTACATTAGGAGGGCCAATTATAGTTCCTGTCCATGACTGCATGTACACATCATCTGCATCATCCATCCCGTAGCTGACAGTTCCATCCCCTATTCCTTTCTCCTTTCAAGCTCTTTCCACAATCTGAAATTCCTTGGGACTGACAGAAGACAAATATATCAGGTAAAGATTACATGTTATGCTTGATATATTATGTTGAAATGTAGCACATTAAGAAGGGCTTTAAGTGAGGAGACTCAAACACAGCATTGAACAATATCATGTTATGTAATTACAGATGATGAATTTTGCAGTTTAGAGCCACAAAGGAGTAGTGTAAGACTAAATTCCATTACACTGCAAGGGTGCTTGAATGTTTAAGGAAAATTAATATCAATTCTGGATGAAATAAAGAAAGACATCCAGGAAGTTTTATAGTTTACTTAATTCTCTTTGAACTCCAAGAAAAAAGGATAAGAAAATCTCCATTAGCCTTATATGAATGACTTGATCTCCAAATGACTTTCTCGTGAAAGTAGTTGTTTCTAGGAAGCTAATAAAGATAACTGGTTACACGCTTAGCACAATTACCAGCAGCAAAAGGATGCAAGCATGATAACAGAAAACTCCGAACTGAACCAAGATTAGAACCTCTGGCGCATCTCCATAGATTAGTCCTTCGCTTTTTATTTTCTACTCTTGGGTTTGAGGTTAATCTCATTTGGAGCTAAAGAAGTAATGTTTTTTGAGCCATTCGGGCACTACTGTAATCAAGAAAACATAAGTCAGTGTTTATGTGTTCAGTTCGATTCATTTTGATGGCTTCTCTCCTATGGATGAAAAGTAGCTGTTAGTTTTTTTTTAATTACAATAAAAGCAGTTGGTTTTTGCTATTATAGATAACCACTTGAAATTTGGTGATCCCTACTTCATTTTGCCTGATGTTGCCTTCCACTAGCTCCCCACCCAACACATTCCAATATTTACAAAAATCTTTTAATGTGGTACTCATAAATCATTTTCCCCTTCTTTACATCCACATTTTTCACCATCCACATCTCAGATACACACCTTCTCTGCAGTTAGTTTCAATTTCCAAAGAAAGACAAACAGACAAACACACACACACACACAAACAGAGAAGCATTAATAAATCAAGAGAGGGAACTCGACCTCCAGAATGAATTAAGCCCCAAACCCCCGAGGGGATGGATGGAAGCAAATATGGACCGTAGCATTTCGGAAGAAGTAAACCCCAGCTACAGCTTACAACAGGATAGTAGCCCTATCAATAGTTTCTTATCGAAACAGAACTTCCAAAATTGGCATCAATTCAGCTGAGATCTTCACCTTAATTGGGCCAATATTTCTGTTAACAAAAACTTCAACTTTCCCATAAAAGCTGAAACCAAGTTCACCAAATTCGTTCAATAGGGCTAAAGATTTAAAGTTTCTGTGGTGCAAACAGCAATCATCTGCCCACCCACTTCGCCTAATCTGGACAGAACCCAAGAAAGAAACCCTTATTCCAAATACCAGAAAGGGTTTAAACAGCACAGAAAAATACAGAAATTGTGAAGCACATGAATTCAAACTAAAAAGAGAGAGGACTTTGAATAACAAGACAAAAGAGTTCTACAAAGATCTACAGCTAGACTAAGACCAAACTTGCAAAGAAAAAAATTGGAATCTTTTCAAAGATTTTGATGCTTACCTACAACTTTAAGACCCTTCTGACCCCATTTCTCTCTGGCAGCATTCGGAATATAATTAGCAAAGAAAGGTTTTTGAGCTGAAAAACCAAAAGGGTATTCCTAAAATGAGGTAAGAAAGAGGCAACAAGAAAGAGAAAGTGAGAAAGAGGGAGTGGGATGGGGGAAAAGGAAGATGTTGGTCCCAACTCCCAAATCAAGACTACAGCTTTATGGTACTATTCAATGTGTGAAGTTTACAACTACAATTTCACAAAGTTTGAGGATGTAAGATTTAGGTAAAAAGAAGGATTGGGCATAAAGCAGTGAATGAACGATGATTCGTCTATCCTTTCTCACCTCACCGATCGCTACATAAATTCACCGCTGAACTTCTTCTGTGAAGTTCAAGCAAATTAAGTGCGTAACCATGAGGTTAAAGAAAACCAAATAGATGAAATGACGGCAAAAGAAAATTGAATGGAATATGATATATTAGTAAGTTGGTATTAGCAATAGTGGTATTAGTGATATTTGTATAAATTATGTTAAAAAAATTATTAATACAAATTTGTTTAACAAAATAAATGAAAAAATTAAAAAAACTAAAAAAAATATTTTATTTTTGAAATTTAAAAGTTTTGAAAGTTATAAAAATATTCTCTAAATATAGTGAGAGGATGTGGAAAAGATTTTGATGATAATTATATTTTTAATTATGACAATGCATGCATTAAAAATTACTACACTATTAATATCATAATTTACAATGTATTAATTATATATGATATAATAACAGTATATAACAAAATGATAGTGTAAGAAAATAGGAATTACTATGTTACCGGGCTTTGGCTAATGGGCCCTTATAACGGACGCCTGGCTATTTAGTTACCATATAACTATTTAGGATGTCACACAAATTAATAAAAATAAATAATAAAACTTAAGGTAATATTTATCATCAAGAAATAGATATGGAAAGTATATTACTATTTAGTTTAACTATAAAACTTAGTTGCATATTCAATCATTTATGGGTATCGCATCTCTTATGTTTTAGACTATCCCTCTACTTAAGACAAAGAGCACTACCATCACACTATCATCATGACCATCCCTATCCTGCCTCCTCTCAATAACAAGTCAAGCTTCCGAGTCATGATATCCGCACAAGCATCCTTTATTTGAATTGACTAAAATAGACTTCCTACGATATTTTTTCTTCTTGTCACCCACGTAAGACATGTGTTTCACATCATCGGCTCAATGGGCGCATTGTTATCATTAGGATCACTATTATAAGAGTATACTGTGCCCCGTTGATGAACTCCAAGAACATATAAAAAGTAAGTACTAATTTAAATTAATATTGAAATTATATCAATGAATTGAATATTATTAAATATCTAACAAGTGTCTCATTGATTCTAAGCATCGTTTCTAAGTGGTGTCATGAGCTGTGTAACTCCGGGCGCCTCATGGGCATTGTGTTGGGTGGCATCCTTGTCGAGGTCCCAAGAAATCTACAAAATTTAAGTAAAAAAAAAGGTTTTAAGTTAAGCTAATATTGTGCCTATATTAAAGTTAGAAGTAAATATTATTAAAAATCTAACTTATGTCTCAACCGGGTCATGAGCTACACAGTAGGATGGCTCAAAAGTTTCCAGATGATGAATAATCAACGTACTCTAATGTATGCAAGAATATAAAATAATGCCTCTTACATTAAATGATACATATATCTAAGGTGCTGTGTTTTTATTTTTTAAAGACTAATCGACGTATCTACTCCAAGATTCTGTAAAGTAGTTCGAACTACTAAAGTCTAGTTGTCACATTTCATGACATAGCTGAGCTGGTTTGCCCTTCCGTAGCTTTGGATGGTCGAGGAACTTCTATGTGGACAATAATCCCAATTAATGTTATCACACACGAGAACGCCGATATCCCGAAAGGAGCAAAAGGGGTACTAGCTCAACTAGGAGGAAGATCGAAGTGATCTATAAACGGGCATGCTAAAATCGACATATTTGATGGGCATACTTAGCATAATGGATTCATTGTGATGTGTCAAGTAGATAGATTCATCGCGAGAATGACAAAGCTCAACATCATCCTCATCTACTGTGATATGGCCATGTTATCAAGCACGCATATGCCACCACGTCGGGCGTTTATATCCTCCATCACGCTCGCTACCATATTTGTGCATGAGTGGCACATTGAGTGTTTATTGGCTAGTATGTTGGGTCAAAATCAATGTGTCTACCTTCATGTGCGGCCCGCGATGTCTTGATCGCTCAGCAAGCCGTGCACTCATTCATGAAATAGATCTGCAAAGATGTATCGCATCATATACTTGCATCACTTGCGCCTTTAGCCCTATTCGGTGTATGTGTGGTGTATACCCCTAACTTGTATGGATTTAAATATTACCTAGTTATTTTCTAGGAAATTTATATACTAAGATTATTGAAAACAAAGTGAGATTTACTAAACTTATATCAACACCTCGTTGCCTTTCATATGCTGCGAATCCTCGACCACCTCTAGCTACCGACTAATGGGGTTTCCCTAATCAACATGTGTGATATGGCATTACCAAACCATATACTCATCATCCTAATTCATAATGTTTATCTCGCTGGTCATACCAGATCCTAAATCGTATCACATCCTGGTCTATAAATTTCAGGCCTCCATCTAGCCCACAAACTCGCTGTCTATATTACACCCCGTAAAGTTTACATATAGTAAGCATACGCATGGATTTGAGATAAATAAAGTGACTATGACGCGGGTGGTAGAGAGCAGCCACGCCCGCCTGGGGGGGTATAATCGGGCACTCGTGCCCTAAAAGCGACCCGGACTACTAACCGCGGGCCAAGGCACATTCGGTGTCTCGGCTAGCTCTATCTCGTGTTCCCTGAACAAAAGTGGCTATATAACGGCCAGAACATGCCACTCTTCCGCCATCTTCAAGGTTTATACTACCTGCACTAATAATACCACTAACACACTTCAAATCAGAACCTATGCTGCCGACAAGTGCCATCATGTCAGTTTCAGTCATCAAACTTAAACAAGGAAATACTGAAAGCTACGTGACCTAAGCAAGGTCACCACTATCACAAGCTATGGACCCACACTACAACATATAAGAAATGTAAATACTAAATGTCTATACAATCGCATCGGGCCACTGACTACTAACCGATCACGTGAGATAATATACACCCGCAAGCCTCTATGAGTAACAATAGGAAATGACGGACAGGCCCCGACCTACCCATACTGCATAACAAAAGGAAAAGAGCTACACCTCTGAAATCGTGATCTGATGACAGCCGACAACTCAATAAATGATCGAATCACGGTAGGATCGCTTTCCTTCGTTTACGAGTACTGCAGTAGTAATGCACACGATTGCAAGCCGGCATCAGTTGCACGAGTATGCAAAGTAACCTAAATAATATAATCAAGCAATCAATATAGATAGTATACTCCAAGAAATTGCAAGTGTGAGATAACCGACCCGAAGAAAACCGATAAGAATCGAATCATGCTTTCTGCATCGATAAGGCGAGGCGTACCGTAAACGCGACTGCCTCGCTGCCCAAGTAGCTAGTATATAACATATAAATAGATATACAAGTAGCAAGCAAAGCAGCCAATACCAACCCCCATAAGCGACGGGCGCCAAGCAAGCAAACAATCTATATACCTCACCAAGCCTAAAACTCAAAAATAAGTCACCCACTTCATTCGCTCACCTGAGATCTCTACCGCCCGGTTCCGCCGGCCTCGCCTCCGATATAACCGTGTTCAGTCCAAGAGGGACTTCGTAGACAAGAATGTATGTGGTCCTGGATCCTGGCCAGACAACTCAAACGGCTTCATTCAAACGAGCTACACTCGTAATAATCAATGCATGCATAAGAATGTACAGTGCCCTGGGTTTCCTGACACAAACTCAATGCGGCTATCCGAAACCGGAGCCGCACCCGTAATGCCGATCGATCAAGCATGGGAAAGCTTCATCCCATCTTGTCTAAGCCGGGATCGCATGCCAATCTCGAGTGACGCAAACCCACCTGGCCGCCGGGCGACACGATTGCCAACTCAGGCGGCGAGGACGCCAATAAGGGGCCTCACGCCATAACAAGTCTCAACAAGCAAATAGCCATATAAATAGTAAGCATGTATAATCGAAAAGATTATCTCGAAATCTCGATTATTATTCTCATCTCTTTTCTCGTAATATACCGATTCTTTACCGATTATACGATTCAAATCTTTCCTTAACCGTTGGCTAATCTCGTGAGCCGTGGATACACCGTCTCGAGTGGCTAATGTAGCCACACTTATCATCTGGGTTCGAATGGCTAGTCTGCACTATAAAATCGTCTGAATGGGCTAGTCTGTAGCCATAATATCACAATTCGATTTACTTTACTAACTTTTATTCTCGAAAATTGCTTTTTATTCTACAACATGCTTGCTAATCATGCAATGTGCTATACCGAACTGAATGCTAACTCACTTCGGCGCATGCTTACTAACTGGCCGAATACGATATCATGAACGCAAACCATTTTTTACTAAACTTACTCAATACTCAACATTCAACCCCGAGAGTTCAAATACGAGTTTACTATGATTCATATAAATTAAAGTCGCTAACTTGCCGAAGGAACTACGTTCTCATTTCCACTCAAGTTATTCGATCACTTAGACGAGGCTCCTACTTACATCTAAATTTAATTCTCCCAACCGCATTCATATATACACGTCAATTAGTACCAAATACAACACTATTCTTAAGGACGACGTCACTTTCGATATAATTATCGTCTAAACTTAGGCTTATCAAAGACGGCCGAAAAACTTGCTATTTTTCGAGGTCCATTATAAGTATTCACTTACTGGGCTAGAGCACATAGACACTAGTTTGGAGCAATTCCCATTTACCTTAGTCTGCAGCTCGACGACACACTGCCTACCGTATTTCGCAACAAAAATCCTAGGAATGCTCTTCGGCCGTTAAATACCTCTACACTGGTGTTTACCAAAATTTGACTACGCTTGCGTCGTAATCTGACGATAATTTCTTACCTCTTCGCCTTTCTCTCTCGTTTGTCGCCGAAATCATTTGATGATATATAATGAAATAACCGAAGTGGGGGCTATATATAATGGACACCATAAATTGCATTCGGTGGAATGCGATTTATGTCGAATTTCGGGAATGCGATGAGAGTCGATTCTCGAATGCATTTATGTCGCATTCCGAAATGCGCATTTTATAAGTCGCATTCCCGAAATGCAATTTTTATAAGTCGCATTTTGCCTCGCGATGCGCCGACTCTGGCGCTTGTCCGATCTTTCCCCGGGCCTTTTTCTAGCATGTATGGCTTTCAAATACTCTTAACCAATACGAAAATAGGCCATCTATGTGCCGAAATTTACGGTGTAACATTTCCCCTTAAGAACATTCGTCCTCGACCTAAACCGCCATCTAGAGGACTTCTCAACTTATCTGATTTCATTACTTAGAAAAATTTCAGAAGTTTCCCCGTAATATGGACTATCCCAAAACCCGAAATACGTAAGTCCAATACAAGTACTTCACACAACACCGTAAAGTTCACTTGATAGCTAAACATCAATCTTTCACATTTCATGCATATACAATTATAGGTGCCGTATAAATAATAATACGAACATACTACGCCCGACTAGGTCCGGAATAAGTGAGGATATCTAGCTTTCATATCTTCCTCGCCTCCCAAGTCATCTCTCCTGCTTCGTTACGCACAATAGTTTGACAGACGCAATATCTTTAGTTCTCAATCTATGAATTCGATATGGCCCGACAAACTCAATGAGCTACCTTTCTTGCCGAATCTCATCACCCCTTTCGTCGGAGACACTTTCAAAAATACCCAGCCATTCACATCGACCTGTGCTTCGCGCCGTATATCTCGCATATGATTTCTGCGACTCGTGCGCCAATAGGCGTTCTCTCATAAGCTTTACTTTCTCCTCTCGACCGCCGAATGTCTCGGCGCACCAACGCCGATTCTCCTATTTCAAACCTCGCCCACGGCGATCCGCATTTTCGCCCGTATAAAGCCTCAAAAGAGCGCCCTCCTGGTCAATTTCTGAGTGATAGTCAAGTATTATAAGCAAACTCGATTAGGAGGTAAACGCCATCCTGCCTACCACCAAAGTCTAGCACACATGCTCGCAATATATTCGAGCCCGAATGGCGTTGCCTGTACTCGCCCATCTATTGAGGGTGGAATGCGTGACTTCAAATTAATCTCGCGTGACTTGACCTCTTTCAAACGCATCGCTGTACCCAACCGCAAACCGTGCTCCTCTCGTCTGAAATAATGGATACCGGCACCCCATGCAATCTCGGACTAATTCTCTGATATACAACTCAAAGATAATCTTCTACGAGAAGCGTAGTTCTCACTCGGCAAGAAATGACAACATTTGGCGCCTATCAACTATCACCATATGTAGTCATGTCTATGTCTAGTACGGTAATCCTCGCCACAATAAAATTCATATTCACCGCTTCCCACTTCCAGAGGCACATTTATGTCCCGAGTCAAACCGCCCGGTTTCTCATGTTCTCGTTTCACCAAGCAGTAGTTAGGACACCGGGCTACAATTCGACAATTTCTCTTTTTATAACTGGCCACCGCAGTTTCCTTAACATCATGGTATATTGCCGCGCGGGGTGGAGAGAGAATAGCGCGCAATGTACCTCGCTTCATAACTGGTCATGAGGCTCAAACATCTGAACACATAAATGTACTTCTTTAAGCAACGAGCACTTCATCCTCAAGCACTGAAATCTCGGCGCTTTCCCCAAGTAACTGTGTCGTGATTCTTATACTACCGTTCTTTTACTTCCACCACTAATGACGACATCATTGTTCACCACGCCCGTTACCCTTCATTTCTCGTTATACGAATGGCTAAATTGACCAATCAGTATTTCGATAGACTTCGCTGCTCGCTTACAAGTATGCTAAACTCAATGCATTTGTAAAGGTGGCGTTTGTTATCATTTTCTTCTTGATCATACAACATATTTCATATCTAGAGAACTTTTCGGCATATAATTGACTCGCCATATCGGGCTTACTATGCCTAGAGAAACCGACAGTAATTTACCTGAGATAAACTTAGAGCTTATCTCGGTCTTCTCGTCGTACGTTAGGCTACTTGCTGGGGTTGGATAATCCTAACGACCGCTCGCGCACTTCAGGTTTTTGATTCCATCGTAGGATCTCGATATCGATCACATGATCTTTTATAATCTCGCGCATAACTTGAATAACCGAATACGGGCGCACCGTAGACTTATAATCGCTTAAGCATGACTTTTTAATCGTACTTCAATCAATCTCCCATCTTCACTTGAGTCTAATTGATCTCGTTTTAGTAAACACCGTGCTAAAGCAGAGTACTACCAATTTCTACGCCTGCGGCGTACGACTTGGATTTATACTGCCATTCTAGGAAATTCCTGGCCTTAGTGAGCTATTCTCAGAAGATCGGCTCTCTCTACTAAAGCCTGCTTCGACTATCTTACGAGAACCCGCTGAAGTACTAGTTCAGTTACCGACTACCACGTGGACCTCTTGGGTACCTACTGGTATTCGATCGATGGCCGGCCGATTTATGTGGTGTTCCACATATAATAATCAAGTAGGTTGGACTAAGGTCACTCTCCCCTATAAGATCGGGAAAACGATGTACTACTACTCAACATACCGGAACAATTTCGGTATCGTTAATCAAGTATGCCTATTCTAGCTCTAATTCTCGTTCTGACATGCACTAATGTTGCCGATCTTTTGGGGATGCTTTCTTCATAATACAAGCGCCGCTGGTCTAGACCGCCTAATCGTGTTCTATTATCTAGCCTATCCGATTCGTGCCATTAACTCGGTAAAGCCTTCTAAAGTTCTGTGATCCGGCAACAAACATATAATTCTATTAACTCAATAACCGAGAACTGAGACAGTTATGGCTTCATACGAGGTCACACTTAACCTCGCTCTTCTCTTTCTCCTCTCCTTTCTTTTTCTTTCTTTTTTCGCGCGGGGTCCTCATAGCCCAATTCACGTATATGTTTTCTAAAGACTAATCAACATCTGTGGATTTAACCCTATAGGTAATCAAGCCACGCAGATAATTTATTATCTCAGACACAACTACGTACGATATGCCGAATTTCGTAGTGATACACAATCTCTCGACATGCTTTACTCTGAGTTCATATCGGCATACGATACACCGCTTTCCTAGCCTATTAGTATCTCCTACCCTTTCTCTTATCATTTCATTGTATTGTCACCCCATTCGAAGTAACAAACATATAAACTTTAGTTATGGTCTCGCCGTTGAAATTCGCTACTCTTGCAAAGCTGGGTCAACATTCAAATCTTATGCGGCTCCTATAGAAGTTGGGCATCAGATCCCACGATCACCTCGTCGTCTTTATCTCTAGGCCACACTAGACAGAAGAGTCTCTGTAACGGTAGTTTCTTAGCTTCATGTTTTTAATATACCGCGCATTCTCGAACCGCGATTTTACCGTCTCTTTAACCGTTACCCGAGGCTTAGTCCTTACTACATGATACTTTGGCTAACTGCAATTCTAATTTCCCACAAAATCTCGGTATTCCCGCTTCTTCCTTTTATCTCGTTTTAAACCGAGCTCGGGGTTCAAGTACCCGCCATTGCTAATAAGGTTATCAGGTCGTCTCGCTCATACTTTCCACTGCGCCGCATCATCCGATTCACATGACCTTTCTACCTTCATATCAACCGAATCATATCTATTATCTTGTGTGTGTCTTGTCATATCGCAGATTAAAACCTGGGCCTTTTTCTCGACTCCAAACTTGACTATTACTAGGCGTTTATCACTGATGTCTTTTACATCCGTTTTGGGTGTTGCCAGTCTTACGTGCTCTTTACGCTCACTAACACTTAACTCGGAATTAATCAATCTACCTTCACTCATCGTTTGTTTCTTGGGGCAAAATTTCACCACTTTTTTTATGCTCCCTTTACTGCATCAATCAAGGTCAAAAGCGTAGGGAATAGCCCTTTTCTTATTGCAACAAATAAAACATATAATCGTACCACATCTGAAAAGACGGATTTGGGAATCCCGCATTTCCTCTCTTTCTCATACTCAACTGATAGTCTGATATTATTTGATATCTTAATCGATCTTATATATCTAATAAATAAGTCGACTCGTAGGGCACGCTATACTTCTAACTTCTGCTCGACGTTATCAACGTATACCGAAAATAGTACCGATAAAGGTATTATACTGGGAGGCCTCGGTACCTCCTTCTACCGCCGTACTATCTTGTATCTGGATGGTATCCTCTTCGTTGCTATATCTCGATCTTCTACCTATAATAGAGTATTTGGCTGATCCGCTTCGTATCCGTAACCAAAGAATATGATAAGTTTTGGGGGACTCGACCCTATACTCTACTGCCATAAAGACGCATCGACGAGAAAGAAGAGTAACCATCCTATCATGCTCGCAAATTTCCCGCTATAGTGGTGCAACACATCCATAGACAAGACTCTACTAAGACGCTTGCGCACTCCCGGGACACCGCGATTACTCAATTTTGACCTACCTGCGCCTTAATTGCCGTTATATATGTATATACTTTATTTATTTATTTTACGCAAACATTCGACTCATTTTTGTATTTTTAAAAAATAATTTATTATCATAATATTGTGAAAATTATTTCAAATTACATATATATAACTCATATTAATTGCAAGTTTTTGATATCAAATAATTATGTCATATATAATGTATTTCGTTTAATATGCACTCTTATTTTGAAATATATATTTATTTAATAAACTATTTACATAATTTTACTAAATTTTACAAATTTATTTGACTAATATTTTACTCGAATTTATAAATTATTTATGTTAATAATATTATTTTATAATATTTGATAACTTAACTTTATTTTTCTACTATTAAATTATTTATAAATATAATAATTTAATAATATGATATTTACATAAGTATACTAAGATTTATGATTTTATTTATTAATAATAATATTTAAATAATTTTCTATAATTTAAACTATTTTAATTATTCGTTATTTATTTATGTACAAATGTAGTATGTTTATTAGTTTAATAGCGCCTAATTTCACTTCTCCAATTTATTTAAATTCTAGCCACTTCCTATTCAATTTATTCAATTTATTTCAAATCTGCATTACTTCCCATTCAATTTATGTCAATTCTAGCCAATTTAGTCAATTTTGAGCTACAAACTTAACCCAATTCAATTTTTAATTTAATTATCCCATTTGTTTAATTGGTGACCCACTAACCTATCCCAGGATAACCCATTTGACCCATGATCCGCCCTGCACTTATGATTTGATCCTAACCATTCATTTATTCGATCCTACTCGCGAAGATTAATTCTACCCATTTTTCTTATTTAATTAGTTAACCCCCAAACCCTAAACTCCTCCTTTCATTTTTCCCTCATCCCTTTCCCTCTTAAGAAGCAAAGCAGCTCCCGCCTGGCCAACCCTTCCTCTCCCTCTTCCTCAAGCTTCCGCCTACTCCTTCCTGCCAAACTTTTCGACCTGAAACGCCATAACCACCATCATCTTCCTCTTCTCTCCTCCCCGCCGCGAAACCACCACTAAAACCCCCATAATCTCTCGCGAACAATCACAAAATCCGGCCAAGAACCCTGGCAAATGTCTACCACGCTTCCCCTTCTTCTCACTGAGCAACACCGGCGAAACACCACCGGCCTGGACCTACCTCTCCATCTCCTCCCGCCGCACACAATTTTTCGACGAACACCCACTTCCCGGCACCTTCACCGCTCTCGCCGCCACCGCTGGGCCACTCACGACCGATAAACAACCATACCTCCATAAAATCCTAAGAACAAACCCAACCATCCTCCTCTCTCTTCTCTTCTTCACCACGGCGACTGGGCAGAGCAACTATGAATCCAACAGCTGGCCAGTTTCTCCATTACTTCCGCCATCATTAAAGTAAAATATTCGGGACTCCCGCACCTTTATCCACGGCGACCACATGCAACCTCCGCCGACTGATTAACACCTAAGAAAAATCATTACCCCCAAACTCCTAAAACATTTTCATTCTTCTCCTTCCCACCTCAACCTAGCCGCAACTCCCTCCTTCTCACCGCCACCAAGCAGCTCGCCCCTATCTCCTCTCTTCCTATCTCCCCATCGTCGCCCAAATCCGCCACCGCAACCTCCATACTCCTCCCCACCCCCCTTTTCCCCTTCACCCGAACAACACCACACCGCCTTGCCTCCATAATGTCGCAACAACTTGCCGACTGTGAAAAATCGGCTAACCACGCCCCTCCCTCCTCTTCTTCCTCCCCATTTTCCCATTTCTCACCTTTCTTTTCTTACCAATTTCCCACTACCACCACACCCGCGACAGCTTCTCGTCACCAATACCGCCGCACATTCCCACTTCCCCACTCTATTTCCCGACTGTTCCATCAAACAGAAGACCGCTCTCTCCCTATTTCTTCTCTCACCCACAATCACCATCGAAAAATACCTTAACCCGTTTTTACTGGAGCACTGGGACTGATTCTTTAAGGGTCCGCTTCGGTGATCTTTTAGTATGGGTGTTTATTTAATCGCTTCTCTCGTCTCGCATTCGTGATTTCTCTCGGGTCGAATTAGTTTAAATTTTTATTGGTAAGTTTGTTCGACATCGTTTACGCCTATATTTGCATCTTTACATGTGTGAAAATCCATAAATCTCCATTCTATCTCGGTTTAATTTGACGTTAGCTGTTTATGTTTACATGGTATGAATGTGAAAATAAAGGGAGTATATTAGGTCGCCTACTATGCTTCCTAATTGCATGTGGATGGATGCCATTAATGTTCTCTTTGAGCTCTTCCTTCATGTTGCTGTTAAAACACGTTATAATCTAGAATTGTGCTAATTAAGTAACATCTTCACTTCTCAAGGCGTTGAAAATTTGAGTTGTTGTGCATTCTCATTTCTTAAAATTTGTTTAGTTGTTTTAATCCGCTTCATTACTTGTAACATATTTATTAATATTTTTTCCGCTTTAGATTACTGTTGTTCGGTACTTTTCAAGAAGAGGACACTTAGTTAAATATTAATATTTATTTATTTATTTATATTTTAAGAATAAACGGTGATAATTGATCCCATGATGCCCAAAATCTTTATAAGGATAAATTATGATTGCCCTCCTCTCTTGAATTAATATGAAAGATTAATGTTTGTCTATTATGTTAATTTGATACTCTTGCTTAAAGTTTTATGTGACAAATCCTTAATTTGCATTAGTTTATAGTAAAATTTCTGATTGATTTTCCATTCTCGCTAAGTATCTATAATTATGGAAGAGAGATTATTTGATTTTATTGGTCAAAGGAAAATAATATTTAGGCAATTTCTCTGATTTAATTTTATAGTTCTATTTGATTTATTATTATTATTATGTTTAATTTATAATAAATATTTGCTATAATTTCGTATTTATCAATTATAAAGTTTCTTTTTGACAGAGTGTATTTAAGACAGATGTATTTCCTTCCTTGCGTTAATTTTATTATCTCGCTTGTTATGGAAAATACATCTATTTTAATAATCGTTGGCTTTTCTAATTAAGGGAAAATTATTCTTTTGATTTTCCCATTTTTGTCTCTTTCCTTTAAGCCTTTCCGATTTTATGGCTATAAAGACAGCAACCCTTGTCTTCTTTATTGGACATTCAACACAGGTAATTTATTCATCAATAATAAGGCTCACCAACTCTTTCTTCCCGCAAAGAAAGCTTCTCTCTTAGCAATACTTTAAAATAAGGATCTGCTTTTCAAGAATTCTCTTTAAGTTTCCTTCAAACCTAAGTTAGTACGTCTTTCATATTATACTCATGTAATAATATGTTTAAATTCCATGTATTGTTGAGTAATTGTTGTCCTTCAATTTATTCATTTATTTTTATGTTTGAGGCAAGGTTAAATGTAACTGCTTTAGAACTAGTGTCGAGCATGTTTGTTGTTTTTTTTATCGTTATTTAGCAGTGTTCTACGCTTAAGGGAAATATTAAATAGTCGCCGGTTAGATGTCAAATGTGGAGCGATCACATTAGCTTAAATCTTTGTGTTATTTATTTATTTGTTTTAATTATTGTAACTTGTAAATGAACTTGATAAATAGTGAAATGGGTTTTAAGTGAAGTGAATATGTTTGTTTGTTTTTCTTCTCCACTCTAAATCCACTTAGAAAGCATGTCCGTAGGATTTAATAATATATGCGGTAGAAACTATGCCCCGTAGGAATTTAAATTTATAAAATTAAAAGTTTCGATACAAAATAAACAATTTAATTTTCGTCTTTAGGAGCATATGGGATTAATTGTTTTAATTAATACTGCTTTGAAACTTAGTATTTAAAACTCTAAAGCACAAAAAGTTATGTTTAATTGTTAGCACATCTACCTATAGTAAAACTTTCGTCTCTGCCCGTCCGAAATCACGAAAATGACTTGTTTAAGGCATACCCTTGCACACTGCTTTTTCCGAAATTGAATATTAGACATTGATCAGAGATGGCAAATGCAAATCTTTCAATTATCTATCATGAACCTAAATTTATCCCTTTTAGCAATTATTCGATATCCGTTTGAAATATGCATCACATTCAATCGAGTCTAAATGCCGTGGATGATAGTCTCGTTCGAATCTTCTATAAGATAAAATGATTAAATTTCGGGCTGTGTTAGACCAAATATTTGTAGATCATGTTACGAGTTTTAAGACATTTACTATTTATGTCTAATGATGTAATGTAATGTCTTCATGTCATAAATAATAAAACAAGACTCAGAGGATAAAAGACTAGTTCACTTGACTAGCATTACAACTTCACTAAGGCTCTCTCTCAAACCGTTATGACATTTGGCATTATGTTTACAAGAATTAATTTAAGTTTATTCAAGTCTTCGTATTCCAAGCATTTTCGTCATAGCTTTAAATCGTGTTTTGTGTCATCAGGCATAGTCTTTAGTGATACTATCCATAAGAATGTGCAATTTTCGCATTTAAGTCACAAGCCAAACTTAAAAATGATTCATACGCTTATTTAACTATCAAACCCGCTTGTAGGACCATTATACATAGATCTACGTATTTAGACATTGCGCCTGAAACGAATACGTATTTATTCAAAATCATAACATCTTGTTTGTCAATGGTTATCTTATGTTGCATGTTCAAAATCCACTTCTGCATTAGGATACTATTGTTATAAGAATTGTCATGATAGATGCCATGCTTATGTATACCGCTATCTCCTAATTTTAATAAAAGAGGCATATGTGAAAACCTTACTAACTCGCTCGAAATCTATTTGTTTTGCTGACGTTTTTCTTTAAAGCCATAGGATTTTTAGACCAAAATCTAAATTAGTCGTCCGATGCCTCTCGACCTTAAGATTAAAAGGTAGGCAAATACTAGGACGATAGTATATCACATAAAGCGTTTAAGTTAATTAATCAACTAGGTGGGTCCGAAAATGATAGTTTGTACTGGCCAATAATATGAGCAATTCAAAAGATTGCAAAATATTATTTAAGCTTGCACTAGTGATCCCATTAGGTCAAACATTTCTAAACGTAGTAACTACGTTGGCCCGATTCCTTGGGTGGATACGTGGCGCCTTATCGAGGCTCTCGCCTCCATAATTAAAATAAATATTTATTTGGTTATAATATGTTGTGTATTTTGTCTCATTTTGTCATTGGGTCATTTATTTACTTGCTTTTGCTGCTTTTACTTTTATATTTATTTTAATGTTATTTATTTTGTTCAAACTTCTTTCGTTTTAATTATTTGTTGAAATATTTTATTATCGCCATTAGTTTAAATTTAAATATTGTAGATTAAAATTAATTTATTTGCTCACTTAGTAAAATTCCATTTTATGAGTACGGCCGAACCACATTATGGACCTCGGTGCCTAACACCTTCCTTTGAGGTAATTAAAGCCCTTACCCAACTCGTGGGACTTCAGTAATAAATATTTCCCTGATTCTAGAATGGTGCCCTAACGCACCTTAATTCGTTAGGTGGCGACTCTCTTCTTTCAACCCTTAAGAGACGCCAATGCCGACCCCGCTTCCGCGAGGGAAAATGGCGCACAAAGATGACGACTCCATTTGGGATTTTTAGGCTTTAAACCATATCTAGCAAATCAGAAGTAGGAGATAACCGAATCAAGCAAAACCGATAAGAACTGACCATGCTTTCGTACGATAAGGCGAGGCGACTCGCAAACGCTGACGGCTTTCTCTGCCCAGTAGCGTATATAACATATAAATAGATATACAAGTAGCAAGCAAAGAGCCAATACCAATCCCTATGTTTCTGATAAGCCAAGCAAACAATCTATATAATTTTTACCCTAGTCAAAACTCCGTCAAAATAAGTCACCCACTCATCCGGTCACCTCGTGAGCTACTCTACCGCCCCCGGTCTCCTACGGCCTCGCCCCACAGGCAGTAACTATGTTCAGGTCCGTAGGACTCCTGTAGACAAGAATGCATAGTGGTCCTGGATCCTCGACACAAACTCAAATCTGCCTATTCAAAACCTAAAGCACTGTATAACCGAATGTACAGATAAGAATACAGATAGACCGGTTCCCTGACACAAATCAACAGGTAACTCAAACCGAGCCGCACCCGTACGCCGATCGACCGCGCGGAAAGCTTCATCCTATCTTCGCTTCTGCCGGGATCGCATTGCCACCTCGGGGTGACGTAAACTCCACCCTGGCCAGCTGGCGACACGACACAACCTGTAGGTGGCGAGACGCCAATAAGGGGCCCTCTACGCCACAACAAGTCTCAACAAGCAAATAGCCATATAAATAGCAAGCATGTATAACTCGAAAAAGATTATCCGAAATCTCGATTATTATTCCGATCTCTTTCCGTACTATACCGATTCTTTACCGATTATACCGATTCTCAAATCTTTCCTTAACCTTGGCTAATCTCAGAGCTGTGATACTATTCGTCTCGAGTGGCACTCAGAGCCACATTCCCATCTGCTCAATGGCTAGTCTCTCAGAGCTAGCAAACTGCTCGAATGGCTAGCCGTAGCCATAATACCGGCCAATCGATTTACTTAATAACTTTTATTTCAAAATCGCTTTTTTATTCTACAACATGCTTGCTAATCATGCAATAGGCTATACCGAATTCGAATGCTAATCACTTTTAGCGCATGCTTTAATAACTTTTGGACTGACACATACAACGCAAAACCGATTTTACTAAACTTACTCAATACTCAACATTCAACCCCGAGAGTTCAAATACGGAGTTTAATATGATTCATATAGCTAAAGCCGCTAACTTACCGAAGGAACTACTTCACATACCTTAACTCTCGAGTTATTCGACCGTTGGATCAGCCCACAAGACTAAACTAATTCTCCCAACCGCATTCATATACATGTCAATTAGTACTAAATACAAACACTCACTCGAAGGACGACGTCACTTTCGATATAATTATAGCCTACACTTAGGCTTATCGAAAGACTGGCCAAAACTTGCTATTTTTCGTGAGGTCCGTAAGGGAGAAGTATTCACTTTACTGGCTAGGAGCACATATACTAGTTTGGAGCAATTCTACTTACCTTAGTCCCAAGAGCTCGACGATTCGTCGCCGTATTTCGCGAAAACAAAAATCCGTAGAATGCTCTCTCGCCGCTAAATACCTCTGCACTGAGGTTAATTTAGATTTGGACTACGTTGCGCCGTAATCTGACGATAATTTTCTACCCTCTTCGTCTTCTCTCTCGTTTGCCGCATTTTCTCGGAAATCATTTGATGATATGTAATGAAATAACCGGGCGGGGCTATAATATGGACACTATAAATCGCATTCAGGGAATGCCATTATAAGTCGCATTCCCCGAATGCAATTTATAAGTCGCATTTTGCCAAGGACAATGACTCAAGGTCATCTCGATCTTTCCCTGTGCCTTTTTCTAGCATGTATGGCTTTCTCAATACTCTTAACCAACACGAATAGGCCATCTATGTAAGGCGGAATTTACTAGGGTGTAACAAGAAGTCTCAGTTGGGTCGAGTGAGGCCGTGTGCGGCTAAAGGCAATAAGGGACACAATGGGTAGATACTGGCTTACATTTACATGTTTCCACTTCTGCTATGGTGATGTAAAGTGCGACAAGCGTGGGGCATCCTTTAGTGCACGCGGAGGCGCCCGGCACCTGGATTGCGCGAGGCGCTCCTAGTCTACCGCCCTAATGTATATATATAGTCCTTTCATTCAATTTTATTTCATTTTCAAAGAGAGCTCGCCGCAGAGAGTGCGAGACGAGGAACTAAGTATTTTTGTCCGTTTATGCTATCAAAAGCCGTCCAAATTCAAATTAACTGTGTACGGAGTTCTAAGCCCACAGGAGCATTAACATGAGTTATTTTCGCGAAATTCGCCCGGCAAATCATAGCCCCACCGAATGTTGTCAAAATTACTCCAAACTAATTTCTATGCGATCACATGAATCAAGTAAGCATTTCTTCCTTTCCGAACTCTCTAAAATTATACGTTTGGCCGTATTTCATTGGTTGAAGTATAGTTAGTATTAAGTATTAAAAGTTATCGTTTTCGTTTCTCGAATTTAGCATCGGAACTAGTCTTGTTTTCCCAAGAAACAATTTCAATTGAAAAGGATATTGAATACGAATTAAAACTCGCTCAATCGTAACCCAATCCGTGCATGTAAGGCTCTCCTTTCTATAGTTGTTCGTCATAAAGTAGTACGACTTGTGTATCTAGAAAGTATTTCATTGTAAACCTATTGTGGTTAGCCGTTATGAACCGAGTTGAGACGTACAGGCGATAAAACTAGTAACCTCGCCAAAGTTAACCTCTAGCTAGATTGGTTCTCGTTTCAACGAAGGTTGCTGGGTGTTGTTTCATAATGAGTTTTATTAAACCGAGGCCGCGAAAGCCATATTTGAGTCCTATTGCATCGAGGCCACGCAGGACATAATGAGTCCTATTAGATCGAGGCTACGAGGACATATTGGAGTTCTATTTATCGAGGCCACGGTGGCCATTTGAGTTTCATTTATTGAGGCCGCGAGGTCATTTGAATTCCATTTACTGAGGCCGCGGGGGCCATTTGAGTTCCATTTATCGAGGCCTCGGTGAGCTATTTCCGAGTTTTATTTATCGAGGCCGCGAGGGCCTTACCGAGTTCCACATCGACAGACAACATGGGCCGTAATGAGTTTCACCAAATTAAGGCCAGAGCCATCCCGAGTTACAATGTATACACACCATCCTTAGTACTCAGTAGTAGGAGTGGACTTCTGCTTGTACTTTCTCGGGCTTATGGGGCCCAAGTAGGTTCTTCTATGTTGTTTGTACCTTCCGCATTTATGGAGCCCTATTAGGGTTCTTGTTCACTTATATAGACTTGTTGCTTAGATAATTCGCACAATGAAGGTATTCAGTGTTAAATCCTTACTCTCTTCCTTTAATTATCAAGTAGCTTATCAACTTTCACGCTTATTATCTTTCGCATTACATATTTGGTACATGTTGTACCGACGCCACTCAGTGGCACTGCAGACATTTACTCAGAAAAGTGATAGACGCGGTTCCGGACGTTCTAGCCTCTAATTTGTCAAGAGTTTATTCAGCCCTTACCTCCGAGTTGAAAGTCGAGAAAGGTTTGTACTGATGTACAATTTATGGGTTTTGTGATTTTTAAAATATTTAATTATGAATTTTATGGTTTTTTTTTTGTTTTAATTGTTGATTTGATTGTATGTTGATTATAATATTATTGATTTGATTTCTAAACAATTAAGCTCACTATGCACGCCCCATGATGAATCGATTTATGATCTATTATCCCATCAATGTTCTTTATAAGCCCATCATGAATTATGTTTTAAGTTGTGAATTCATTATGTTACCCATTATGATTTTATGAAATTCAAGGTTAATGAATGATCTACTTCTAGCATGTATGAATCTTATTAATCATGAATTATATTTTTGGCCAACCCACGGCTCAAGTCATGGCTGGTCTACGATACCACATGTTTACGATTATCATGATCTAAACTAGACCATAATCTCATGTATGTATTATTATGAGCACTATATATGTTTTGGGAGTAGTATCGAACACCGAGCAGGTTCTGGGGCTCGTGTTAAGCCTCGATCTCATGAACTACGTGCCACCGTGGTATGTTGAGACCCTTTCATGTTTGTCCCCGACCCAAATTGCCTTTTCACGTGATCACGCTATTCATGGTTCCTACCCTTGACAAGGTACGAACGCCCTCCCGACTGGGGTGGTTACAAGTCGCTTCATATATGCTCATACGTAAGGTTTGCTAAGAGAATCTCCCACTGCTCTTCATGATTTACGATGTTATGATTATGTATGTTGCTCAAGTCATGTTAAGTAAATCGCCGATATTATGACTATGATTATGTTATGTTAATAATGTTTTGAAAACTCGAGCCATATGATATGTTATTATGATTTACGATACGACGACGTCCTACTCTTTTGATCATTTATGAATTTCATATATGTTTTAAATGTGCGTTTTACATATCTTTGCATACTCAAGACATTCCAATACCGACCGCATACTTCTATGCCGTATCGCTCTTATGACATGTGTCCCGATTCTCGTGCTCATCCTCCTCAAGAGGCCGAGATCGTTACCGCCTTATTGCGAAACCACAGCCTTCGAGAGCCGTATATTCATACTTCTATGTTATTCCTTTCTGGCCAGATGTCAATTAGTTTCGAGAGCTCGTCCCATCAATCCGCCTTCATGTTTAGAGGCTGGTCGACTACAAGTTGTATTCCGCCTGTTGTATAAGTCTAGTATTGATCCTCCCTATGTTGTGCTAACACATGCCTTCTTTTGTTAAGTCTTCCGTTTATGTGATTGGAATTAGATGCTACTCATGCCATGGGAAGGCTGGCTCCAGCACGTCCATGTATCTACGATCCGAGTATACATTTGGATCGTGTGGACAATATGCAATGTACTTAGAATTAAAAAAATAAATAACATTATGATTTAAGAAAGTTGTTTCATCACTCCTCTTTATCCAACACTATAATATATGTATATGAAAAACACACTAAAGTATCATGATTTTTTAACTTTATACATGAACTATCAAGTATGTATAGTTTCCTACGTTAACAATCACCAACGTTATCGAACACACCTAAACTATTAATTATCTTTTTCCTACCTAAACGATTGTGATATTTCGTATAAAAAAGGTAGAATTTGAGATATTGAGGTATGTTTTTGATAAATATTGTAGATAGTCGTAAAAAATAAACACATGATAGTTCTGGATAAAACTAAAAACCTCGAATATTTTTGCGTGTTTATTAACCTTCATTCTATATATAAATATAAAATGTAGGTAGATATAAATTAGGAGAAATCTTAATAGCTCAAACCTAGTATTACTTAAAATTTTATTTTATCGATTTGTGAGTTTGATTCCTCACCTTATAATCCATTTTTCTATTTTTCATTTTTCTTTTCCCCCGTCCAACTATATAAAATATACATAAATGAATAAGTGAATAAATATAAATTAAAAAAAATCTGAATAGCCGAATTATTATTACTTGAATTTTTACTTCATCAACAAAAGTTGAATTCTAACTAGTAATTTTTTTTTACCAATCCATACCCTTACCTATAAAAAAGTATAAACATGGATAAATTGATTAGAGTTTCTAGCTGGGGAAGAGGGGAGAATCCCAAACATTCATTCAAAACATAAAGATAATGTATAGTCTATATTTTATGTAGTTAGTTTCTAGATAAAATAAAATATTCTACTATCTTTTCTTCCCCTTGAATTAAATAATACCCCATAAACAATACATCATTCAACTTCCATTTTATTTTATTTCTACGTATCCATTTCAGTTTCATTCGATGTTTTCTTCTCAACCCCTCACTGCCAATCAATTTTCTCCACTCTACCCCTTCACAATTTTCCATTCCCAATCCAAAACTCCATTTCTACAGCACAAAGCTTGCTGCAAAATGTCGAACCCGACCCGAATCCTGCACCCACTTCCGACTCCGACCGTCTCAAAGAACTCAAGAACTGACTGCTCGAAAATCCGGGCGTCAAAGGGCTTGTTGATATGATCTACGACCATGTCTAGTTTCTTCATCCACCCGGAAGAAACTAAACACGAACCCAAACCGATCCGGTTACAGACACTCCATTCCTGTAGTCGACTTCTCTCTGCTTCCCGGCCACGCTTGTTGAACAAATTCGCAGTGCTTCAACGACGCTTGCTCTCCAGATTATCAATCACCTGTCCCTGCAGACGCAATAAACAGGAACTGTTGTCTGATTAAGTCGTTCAACGAACAGCCTGGATGAAGGAAGATGAAGGCCACAGCCGGGGACTCGTCACGTGGAGCAGCGTACTCCACGAACTTCGATTTGTACAACTCGAAAGCTGCCAGCTGGAGGGACACGTTGCAGATGAGGTTGGCCCCGACTCCGCCGGAGTGGGAGTACGTGCCGGAGGTGTGCAGGGAGGCGGCGGTTGAAAGGGACAAGGAAGTGGTGAAAATTGGGGAAGAATTGATGGGTTTGTTGTGTGAAGGGTTAGGGGTGAAGAAGGAGAGATTGAAGGAATTGTCTTGTTTGGATGCAAGGGTTATGGCTGCCCATTACTACCTTATTGTCCGCAGCCGGAGTTGATGAAAGGGGGCTGACGCCGCACACGGATCCCGGCGTGTTAACGGTGTTGGTGCAGAACAGGTGACTGGATTGCAAGTAAAATTTGGTGAAGATTGGGTGGATTTGGAGCCGATTCCGCTATTGTGATTAATATTGGTGATATTCTGCAGGTAGCAAATGCTCTTTACTTGCTCAGTAGAATTATTTTATTTGCATGTTGGACGGCGGCAAAATGAGCCAACATTTTGATCACCCGCTCTCGCTATTATATTGTGTATGTCGGAGAATGACTTTTTAGCTGGTTAAAATTTGAGTTTAAATCAATATTTAACTCAGAAATATGGTTACTCTCGGATAAAACACGGTTAGCTTGAGCGATTAAGTTTTCAATTTTTATTTACTCAAAATTCATGATATCACAAAAATGTTTTCAATGTGTCTCATATGGTGTTCGTGAGTTTGCCCGCACTGAAGCAGTGGTTTTCTCTTTATAATTGATCAACTGAATTTTTTTCTCCCTCTAAATATTATATGTATTATTTAGTATTTTTCAGAAAAATATCTTTTTTCTGCATACTTAAATATCACTGCAAGAATAATAAATATATAGTTATCAAATTCTTGTATCTTTTTTTTATATTTCACAATATGAAGAAAACTTATTGAAAAGTATGAATTTCCAATTAGTAATTTTGAATTACATGTTAATCTAATCTAGTCAATTTTCTTTTTTGTTAATATTAGATGTACGTTTTTTATTAAGAGTACATGACTCTACTAAAATTAAATATACATTTTTTATTATATATTTTTATTTTTTTAAATTTTTTTAATTTTATATTGATAATAAATAATATAGTGTAAAGTGATTAAATCATGTATTAGTATTGATATTTCTTAAAGTGCATTAAGCACATTTTACTTAAAATGCAAATTTTCATTACTTTGAAATCCATCATTGATATAAAACTTTCCTTGTTATTACGCACTTTTTTCTTACTATTGAAAAGTTATAGAAAAACTTTATGACTTTTATGATACACAAAGCTATATAAAGCATTTTTACCGCTTCTCATTTTTTAAAACTAAAGTAATTTTTGGATATTGAATTAAAGGGCGCACAATTTACTCATGAAATATGGGTAAATATGTCTTTTATTCAACCTATTTGTTACCCAATCCATTTTTACCTATATGAAATATGGACGGATTAAATTATTACCCATTTTATATTGACCCGTTTTTAACCCGTCCAAATTCACCTAACCCACCTATTTGCCACCACTACTTAGAGGACGTTTTATGGTTTGTTTAATTCAACAGTGGGCTCGCTTCTCTACTATTATTTACTTAACTATATGAACTTGGGGGTTATTTAGTAAGTGGTTTCTAGGTGGCTTATGCAGGTATTAAATTTTGTATAACTAGTACAAATGTTTGTGAATAGTTAGGATTTAAGTTATTCGTGTATAAAATTTAATATGTTAACGGTGTTTGCAATTTAAAAATTTACATATTTTTTTTATTTTTTTTATTTTTTTTATTTTTTTTATTTTTTTTATTTTTTTTATGCAAGAATAGAAGCCTTCTAAATAACTAATCACTACATTATGAATACTGGCATACCCATTACCTGAACTGCCCCATGATTTCTTTCTGGAAATCATGATATTCAGGCAAGAAGCCTCGAAGATGGTGTTGTTGCATATTTATTTTTTATGAAGACTTTGATTCTTAATATTTCAACCAAATAATTGTCATTCTACAGACCTATCTTTTAGTTTCTTCCTTGAGCTCCTTCTCCTATGGGGTCTGAGGAGGGTAGAGTATACGCATACCTTATCTTCATTTTAGAGGCAGAGCTATTTCATGGACCTCGACACAAAGATAAACAAATCAAAATAATCTAGAAAATGAATGAACATGAAACAAGGCATGTCAAACATCATCTCGAAATAAAATACACATACACAAGGTTCAAGAAACCATAGATAATACGTAACTCTATGCAAGATAATATGTGAGTAATGCTACCACTACTAGTATGGACTCATTTATTAAACAAATGTTTACCGCTAATCTACTACCCCGATATGTGTGCTCCACAACCTCCTATCTAGGGTCATGTTCTCGCAAGTTGGGCAACCGCGTCATGTCTCCGTCTAATCACTTCTCCCAATTCTTCTTTTGCCTATCTCTACCTCTCTCTTGAAATCATCCTCCATAATCTCACACCTCTCAGACGGGCCTTTGGGTATCGCCCGCACACGTCCGAACCATCACAAATTTCTGTTTCCCATCTTGTCCTCCACCTAGGCTTCTTCCACCTTGTCCCAAATATTCTCGCCGAATCCTATATCTCCTAGTATGCCCACACATCCATCGCAACTAACAAAATGTGCAAGGGTGTCTTCAATACAATCTGAAATGAAAATGGGTAGAATAAAACGAAAAGCTTCAATCCATTAAAACATTACCATCTTTCCACCTAAAGCACTCAAACACTTCTTCCTTCAATGCGTTAATGTAAAATACCTTCTTGTTTATTCCTCTTGTTCCACCTAAAACAACTTGTCAATACAGCCTTCTCGTATCTTCGACCTATTCCACCTGAAATAACTCTTCAACACTTCCTGTATCTCTGCACCGTTAAGAGCCTTTCTTGGTTCTTCTGTCATTTTTTTTTCCAGACTTCCATAATTTTTCCATTTAAGATTTGCTCATTTATCCAAACTCAAGCATGCTTTTGCTTTTGATGCAATCTTCAAATT
Organism: Datura stramonium; assembly: GCA_018107945.1. NCBI lineage: Eukaryota > Viridiplantae > Streptophyta > Magnoliopsida > Solanales > Solanaceae > Datura > Datura stramonium. The sequence goes on along the minus strand of JACEIK010002788.1, from coordinate 15,819 downwards.
AGAATCAATTGTTGACTGGGACTCCTTGCTTCAGTGGGAAGTTCTTCTACAGGTATTGTTCTATTCTATCTTAAACATAACTCAATTATTAAGATATTCTGTTATGTCCATTCAGCCATGGATTTTAGGCACAGATCTTTCCCTCTCTCATGGCTTCTTGTATGTTGCTCACATAAAAAAAGAAAAAACACTTTTCAGATGTCTCAAAAGACTGATCTAAGACTCTTCTTTACTTGACATTTTTATTACCATAATATAAAAATTCATGTATCATACAATATTTTCACTTTTAAATTAGAGATACATAGTTCGTAGATGTAATATTCTTCAGATTATCAGCTAATTAATTGTTTAAGAACACTCTTGCAGGAAGAATATAAAAGCATATCAAGAGATTCTCATGTAATAGAGGGTCCACTATACTTTAAGCTAATTTCTTTTCATAATTGATGCCAATGGTAGCTGCTTGGTTATTGTTTGAGCCTTATTTTTTGTTGCGACCTCTTGCCTGTAAACGAAAAGGAGCTTTGGTGTAATTGTAAAGTTGTTGCCATGTGACCGGGAGGTCACGCGGCTTCTGCCGTGGAAATAGCCTCTTGCAGAAATGTAGGTTAAGACTGCTTACAATAAACTCTTGTGGTCATGCTTTCTCCTAACCCTCGCGCATAGCGGAAGCTTAGCACCGGGCTGTCCTCTTGCTCGTAAACGCAAGTCTATAAAGTTGGGTGAAATTTTGTTTGAATCTCCAGGTAACTACATGTTCAGCTTTAGAAGGAAAAAACAGATTGAGATAAATAAATGAAATGAAGTACAAAGATCAGGAGCAAAAATTTGTAACTAGACGGTTGAGATTGACCTTTAAAAGTTAATCCTATAGACTCATGTCATATTTGTGACATATTAAAGATGATCGTGTGCTATAATCACTTTCATGGTACTCAAAGATTATTGCTCATGTGATAGCCCTTCTATAACTTTCAATACCTAATGTGATGCCCTTTTTCTTCTTTGCTCAATTTCGGCTTCGATTTCTTGCCATCCTTCTTTTCCTTTCATTTTTTCTTAATTGGATCCAATATCTGACTTTACTACCTAGAAAAGGATCAATAGTTGGACCGCACATGTGCTTGTCTTCATCACGACCTTTTACATATAACTCACTTTGGAGTTTAGTGTCTCTAATTTTTGCTTGGTACAAATACTTTCTAGCAATTTTCTTGGAGTCTATGTCATTTGCAGCTAAAGTTATAATGACAAATGACTCTTCATCAATCCATTTAAGCATATTGCCAAGTTATAAATAAAAATTATAGTAGAAACGAAGAATGACTGTGTTTATTTTTGTTCTTGTGAAGGACAAAGCTGGTAAGCTTTCCTTTGTTAAGAAAGAAGTGACAAGAATGTAGATGTGATTTCTTGGCTTGTTTAAACTTCTAAATTGAACCATAGTAAAAAAAAAAAAAAAAAAAAATTTTTGATTTTTCCAGTTTATTGATCTCTACTCAAATCCATTCTGATGTTTAGCAGTCTTAGTCCATCTTTTCAAAAAATATTTGCTCGGGTGATACAAGAAAATTCAAGTTAAAGAATAGAGCTCTTAGTGTATTGACAACATAGCCAACTCATGGATTCTAACATACGGCAACTACAAGTAATGCAGTTCTCAAGAGAATTAAGCTGGGTAGTTACAGTTTGCCCACATCAGTATTTAAAATTGCTTATTTACTACAAGTCTTATTAGTTTCAACATTAATAACTTTAGTTTCCCAAGCAAAAATCAAGGTGAACCCTCATATAAATTCTTCTTGTGTAAAACAAGCTACATGCTTTAACACCCCACAATCTTCTATGGAGAAGTTCAGATTTTCTCGTTTGTAATCCTCAGTTACCTCAGTATCATGCATTTCAGTTATACTTGCATGTCATTTCTATAAAGACCCTGGGTTCATGCTCACATCTTTGAGTTGATTTAATGTCTGCACTGAAAATAGAATGACTAAATGCAGGAACTACTCTTCCTTAAATCATATAACTTTTTTGAAGCCATAGTAATTTCACAATCCCACTACTGATCATTTTCTTCCACATTAACTCATATTCTGACTCTCACTTGCACATCCTTAAGAGTTCATCAAAATAATTCCTAAATCCCATTTCCACAAAGTTGTGCTATGTTCTTTTGTAATCCTCAGTTGCCTCAGTATCATGCATTTCAGTTATACTTGCATGTCATTTCTATAAAGACCCTGTTCATGCTCTCACATCTTTGAGTTGATTTAATGTCTGCAGTGAAAATAGAATGACTAAATGCAGGAACTGCTCTTCCTTAAATCATATAACTTTGAAGCCATGGTTCTCTCTACACTCCCAATTACTGATCATTTTCTTTCCACATTAACTCATATTCCTGACTCTCACTCTGCAATATCCCAAGAGTTCATCAAAAATAATCTCTAAATCCCATTTCCAATAAAGTTGTGCTATGTTCTTTTGGGCATTTCTATCAAATCCCATTCACATAAGCAAACAATGAAATGCATCGGGAAAGCTTTAATGGCAAACGCTATGATTGAGCTTGATTGTTAAAATACCTCGTGCTCTTCCTCCCATTGCCTTCAAAAAATGACATTGACATGCATCAGAAAGCTTCTTAAATGGAAAACTCTACATGAGCTTGATTGCAAAATAATTCTAGGTGTTCTTCCTCCCATATATTATAATACATAGATTCTCGCATAATCTATGCAAGTACATTTTTAGTAATGTCTATCAAACCCTGCAATTAGGTATGGAACAATTAATCTTTTCTAATAGAGTTTACCAAACAATTCTATGCTGGGATCAGTTATGCTATGGAACAAAGGATTATCTCGGACTTCTAATACCTTCAAAACAAGCTTTTAAGGTGTGGATTTACTTCTCCGGGTAGTAATGGTAGACTCAACTGAGACGAAAATGCTGTTTCAGGAACAACTATTTGTATGTTCAATTTTGACTTTTGCTGGTGCTATTTTCCTGAACACAGTCTGGTTCAATGCTTATCTTTTGTGTTTCATGTTTCCTCAGAACAATATGTATCGTGATGAATGGACTTCATTTCTTACAAGATAATATCGAATGATGAATACAAGAGTGTGGAGCACCGAGTTCTGGCCAACCCTTTTCAAGAACCACGCGTATCAGTTGCCGTCTTCTTAAACCCAGGCCAAAGGGAGAGCTCATTTGGACCTCTGCCTGAACTAATATCAGATGAAAAGCCAGCAGTTTACCGGGAACTCATCTTCGCGGACTATATGAGAAGATTCTTTTCAAAGGAGTTGGATGGGAAGACTTTGACAAATTACTACAGGCTCTCAAATCAAATATAAGAACATCTTCTCAAAGGTAGCTATCTGTTGCATCAAATGTTGTTGTTTGTGTATAAGGATAAATGCGTTGTGGAATAAAAATATATACTGTACAGTAGAAAATTTCATCAAAAAATATGCTTGTAACTGTTCTGCACATAAAGGGCTCAAGGAGATGTTCAGAACACTTATTCTAACGTCAATCTCCTGGTTTTACTAATTACAAAATTAGAATTAACACGGTTAATGCGTCTATTTATGATGTGATGTAACACAAATCTTATCTTGTTGCAAATATTTTTTCATATATTATTTATATGTATGCATGATTTTAATAAAAACACAATTAATTTGTTAATATTATAATAATATAATTAATATTTTAAAAGTTTGTTTATATAACAATATAAGAATTTAGAACTAAAAATAATGAATTTCAAATTGATAAATAATTATGTTTAAGAGTTTGGATCCAATTCTTCTTCGCCTTGTTCTAATATTTATTTCCAATGCAATGTAAATGCCATGTAGTCAGCGCAAAATAGCTTGCTATACGAATATCTAAATGCATTTAATTATATTATATATAAATATTAATATTTTCTATATATTTCAAACAAGGAAGAATTTAATACACATAAATTTTAGTTAATTTTACAATCTTAAATATTAGAAAATAATTAATAACTATTTTCCTCCAAGGCTAACACTATTTTTAAAAGCGTAAAAAGGCACGATATTTTGCAACGAGACTTGCATTTAAATATTTAACAATAACTTAATTTTTAACTTTTCATTTTACCCTCTATGAGATGATTTCAACTCAATTTTTTCCTTTCTCTTAATCTATGTGTTTAATAAAAACTTCACATAAATTAAAACAAAAATAGTGTAGATTTAACTAAAGAGAATAAATAACTTAATTGAAAACAACTTAAAGTCATGTTGTGTTTCTATTTTTTTTCAATTATATTTTTTAAAAGAAGAAGAAGATGGAGAATTCACGTATTAATACATAATAAAATTACACTCTTTAATTTATTTTTTCTTAATAAACATCATGATGATAATTAGTTAGTTTAATCAATAATGAATGATATATAAGTTAACAGAATTGTAATAGATTTTAAAGTTTTAAAAGTTATAATATTTTAGCCATAAGTTCAAATAAGAAAAGATTTAAGAAGTAAAATTTAGTCAATTTTAAAATACTAGATATTAGAGTTTTACCTTTTACAAATTAGTAAATATCTATAATAATTAAATAACAACTAATTGAGAAAAATAGTAAATGACAATTTTATCTATTGCGAAACCTTTTAATGAAGGGCAAAAAGTTCAATTAACATTTTTAAGGATCTTCATCTTATGTCTATAAGGAATATTTTATTAAGTAAATAGAAGTAATATATTATGCATATATTGAATGTTAGATTAGTTGATGAAATCTAAAGAAATTACTAAAGATTATTCCATCAAAAGATTGTATTGCATCGTCAAACGAAATAAAATTATTTGAAAAAGCAACTGTAGAAAAGTGACAATTATATTCCTGAACTATAGTGTTGTCATTGAATTCAATCTCAATCTTTTTATTTCCTGATTCAAAATTAGGATTAACATTATTAATGTGTCAACGTCAATATTTTGTTTACTGTTAAAAATTAGAATTAACACTATTAGTGCGTTTGTTTAGGATGTAGATATTGTCTTTTTGTATATATCTTTCCACTTTCCAATATAGAAATATAAACTATAGTACAAAAAAGAATTATTACCTCTTTGTTAACTAATGTTATAGTCATTCATGTGCCTTCTTTTGTTTTGTTTTTACACTCTTTTACTAATCCACCTCCAATTACTAAGTTTTTTATTATCCAATGAGAATTATGTCGCCTTAAGTTGTTTATTGGCAAAATTCCGTTCATGAAATTCTTTTCAGATTTCATTGCAAGATTATCTAGAACAAATTGTGCGCAAGAGTTATAATTATAATAATTTATAATTTTATTGAAAAATTTATTTTATGAGATGAAGAGATTATTTTACCTGAATAGATAAAACTTGTAAATGTATGAGTAGATGAAAAATATCAGTTACAAATAATACAAAATTCAAATCACATAATATCAATATATGATTCAATTAAAAAGAAATCACATAATATCAATATTAGACTCAACCAAAGGAGACAATCTAGGTTAAATTATTTTAAATACGAGCAACTTGAGCTAGCATAGAATCCCAATACTAAAAAAAGTTCATCACATGAAAAAGAAGAAGAAGAAGATAGATTAACACGAAAAATATTGGAGATTGAATCAAAGGTATTGATATAGATAAGTTGATGAATTAAATTATGCAATTATAATTTTTTTTATAGAAATGACAGAATTTATAAATCAAAAAAAAATTAAAAATATAAAAATGTAATGACATTAAGATTAAAAAAGGAAAAAATATTATGAAAAAGAAAAAATTAAAAAATTTGTGTATGCAAAAGAAAACAAAAAATATCAAAAATGCAGAAAAGAAAAAATAAAAAACTTTCGTGGAATTATTTTTAATAT
>JACEIK010002787.1:182573-194596 GCA_018107945.1 Datura stramonium | reverse complement strand
CATATTTACATACAAATCACATGAGAATGCACACATAAAAGTGGATAAACAAGTAGAAATGAAGTATTAAAGTATCACTTGGGCATGAACTATGCCCAAGATCAAAGGGTACCGATTCTTAATGGTGACCTTGTTCAATTATCAATATTTGATGCACATCCGAAGCAAACCATCCTTATTTCGGACAAATAACACTGGTGCACCCCAAGGAGACTTTCTTGGTCTGATAAAGCCCTTATCTAACATGTCCTTCAACTCCTTTAGCTTCGCTAGAGCCATCCTGTAAGGAGGAATAGATATAGACTGCGTATTGGGTAGTACATCAATACAAAAATCAATCTCCCACTTGGGAGGAACACCTGGCAAATCATCGGGGAAGACCTCTAGATACTCACGCACCATCGAAACTAACCAGATAGTCAGGGTCTCAGACTCAACATCCTTAACCCTGACTAGATGGTACACGCACCCCTTAGAAATCATCTTTCGGGCCTTAAGATATGAAATAAATCGACCTGCTAGTACAACCAAACCACCCTTCCACTCAAAGTTGATTCACTCGAGAAACGGAATTCAAACGCACAGGTCCTACAATTTATAGAAGCATAACACGCATACAACCAATCCATGCCAAGAATAATATCAAAGTCAGTCATGGCTAACTCTACTAGGTCTGCAGAGGTGACTTTATGCAATATAGTGACCGGGCATCGTCTATACACCCGCCTAGCTACAACAGAATCACCGATAGGAGTAAAAACAAAAATTGGTTCTGACAAAGTCTCGAGACTAACTCCAAAGCTACTAGCAATGTAAGGGGTCATAAAAGACAAGGTAGCACCAAGATCTAGCAAATCATAAACATCAATATGAAAAACATGCAACATAGAAGTGAACATATCCGGCGAGACCTCCTTCTCCTGACGGGGGTGCTAAAGCATAAAACCTGTTTTGACGCTGACCGTCGACTGAACTGGTCGAGGTACCCTACTGAGAGGGACGTGCTACTGGAGCTATAGAACTGGATATTGGCATACGGGATCCATCGACCCCTGATCTAGTTGAAGGGCAATCCCTGAGTCTGTGTCTGGATTTGCCACACCCGAAAAAAGCATCTGAGCCAACTAGGAACCTCCCAGCGTGATTCTTGCCGCACCCCGCATAGACTGGGAAAGTGCGCTCCACCTTAATGCTACCCTAGCCTCTTGAATTTGAAGCCCTATTTCTCCGATCCCCTTTGAATCTAGATGGCGTGCTAGTCGATGATGGGGTTGGAACAATAGACCTGCGTTGGGACTGCTGACGCTGCCCACCTCCTAACTTGACTTGAGAAGTCCCATAATTGTCGGTCCTGGCCCTCTTGGCCTCTCTCTGCCTCCGATATACCGAATCAATTTGCTGAGCATGCAGAACAATGCGGGGAAAGTATATGTCTCGATGCAACATGAAAATCCTGCAGTCCTTATCCAGATAGTCCGCCACTACATGTACAAAGAAACTCACCCAAGCCCTTTTGTCCGCCACCAACTCCGCGGCATACTTGGATAAATGGGTGAACTTCAATGTGTACTCCTGAACAGACATGTCACCCTGCTTTAAGTTAAAAAACTCGGCCTACTTTTTCTCCCTCATCTCCCGAGGGAAGAATCGATCCAAGAACACGGTGTGTAACTCTTCCCAACCGATAGGGCCTGCACCCTCTACCCTAGCATCTCTCCACTGTTTGAACCATATGTGGGCCACCCCATTTACCCGATAGGAGGCCAAATCAACACAATCTCCATTGGTCACCCCCATAAATTGGGTGATCTTAAGAATATCCTTGATGAAATCTCCATTGGTCACCCCCATAAATTGGGTGATCTTAAGAATATCCTTGATGAAATCGTGCGGGTCCTCATCCACCCTGGACCCAAGGAACTCCCAAGGGTCATCCTCAAGAAGTCTCTAATCCAGGATGCTGCCACATTGCCATTTTGTGGGATATGTGGAACAGCCTGCTGGTTGACCTGATCGGTCAAGGCCTGCACCAATATCTGGATAGCCGCTCGGAAATTAGCGTGGGCAACTGGCTCTGGTACTTGGGGCTCCTGAATAGGTGGGGCCTGTTGGTGCCCATGATCATTGCCATCTCGTGGCCTTGACCGTTCCCATTCCTCCTTCCGTTCATTCTTCTGGGAGCCATGATTCTGCAATCGCAGTTATCACGAATTAAAAGAATAGAAGGAATTTTCATCGCATGATATAGATCATGAAAGAAGGGAACATTTCCTAAATGTCTCATAGCCTCTTCATCATAAGTGTTGCGCGCTTCACACCCATGAAAATGACTCTACTTAACGCGACTTTTAGACACCCTAGGACACTTCAATACCTATGGCTCTAAAACCAAGTTTGTCATGACCCGAACGGAGGCTCAAATCGTAAACATGGGACAAGGAGCCCCGAGAGGTCCTAAGTCGACCCATGGCATAAGCATATCTAACTTCATTCATATTAAGCGGAAGACTAAACATAAAATATAGCGGAAATGTAAACATGACATAGCATATCATGACATATGAAATCACTAGACATATACAGGCTGAGTACTACACACTTTTTGAAAGCCTCTACTATATACGATGGGTGAATGGAAAAACACCCCCAACTAACCCGAGCAAGGACTAAAACATAAGTAGCATGAATGTCTATCAAACGACCCTCAGAACATGAGGACTCATCAGTAAGCTGAAAGTACACTTTGAAGGGGCCTAGATATGAGGATGATCCTGAGAGTCGGAACCTGTATCATAAGACGATACAACATAGAAAGTATGCGGTCAATACGTGGAATGCACCGAGTATGCAAGGTAAGTCAAACAGACATTTAAAAAAATATAAACAAAGCTCATAAAACATCATAAGAGTAGGAAAACATGCTCATGACATAAATATCGTAACATAGCATATAGTAAGTCTCAAGGTTTTCAAACATTCATAATACGATCGTAATCATAATCATCAGGGAAAACCTTTATTAAATGTGACTTGAGCCAATATACATAAACATAATCATGCATAAATTATGAGGAACAGTGGGAGAGTTCTCTTAACTAACATACCCCATATGAGCACACATGGAGCTTGACTTGTAAACCTATTCAGGAGGTCGTTCGTACCTTGTCAAGGGTAGAACCACGAAAGTGTGATATCACCATGAAGAGGTCCATTTGGGCTAGGGACAGTCACAAAGGAGGTCCCATCATACCTACGGTGGCACGTAGTTTATGAGATCCGGGGCAGAACCTGGGCCACGAACCTACTCGGTGTTTGATACTACTCCCAAAACATATATAATGCTAATAATATATCATTCATGAGTTCATGGTATAGTTAATTCATGATAATCATAAACATGCTCATAAATACATGAACTAGCCATGAATCAAGGCCCGTGAGTCGGCCAAAACATAAAATTCATAAATCATAGGATCCATGCATACTTGTAGATCATACATATAACTTTTAAATCCTAAAATAATGATGGGTAATTGAATAGATTCATATTTCAAGTCATAGATAGTGATGAGTTTGTAAATATCAACAATTAGTGAGTGGATCATAAATCGATTCATCCTAAATCGTGCATAATTATGCTTGATTTGGTAGAAACTTAAATCAATAAATTTATAATCTAAATTAATGGTACAATTTGATCTAAATCCACAAAATATGATATATATCATAAATCATAAAGACCCATTAGTAATTCATTAGTTTTTCTCAAAATTGAACTTAAAACCCCATAATATTTTTGATAGATTTTTCATGAATTCATAGGGAATGGCCATGGGTGTGAACAGAAACACCCATTTGGAACCTTACATACTTGAAAATAACTTATTCTTACTCTACCTTGAATGCCCAAAAGGAATTGAAAGGAATTTAAGAAGGAAACCTTGAATCACCCTTTGGTCACCTCTCTATACTCTTGCATGCATGAATGAGGACTTAGAATAGATTATCCATCAAAAAGTCCACCTTTCCTAGGCTAAAACGACGTAGTTTCGGCTTTAGGATATTTATAAATTATGAAAAGGCCCTTACTAAACTCGTAGGAAATTACTGCCAGGTGGTCCTAACGGACGACCTTACAATTCGTGGTCCGTGGCGACGACTCGTTCCCTCGCTCGTCAGGTGCACTGCCTGGCCTTGTATTCTGGGCACATAACGATTAACACCATGACTCATTAGGGATGACCACGACTCATGGTCACCATTTGTGAAGTACACTGTTCTTCTTTCCTCTCTTTTCCTCCTCCTCACCCCACGGCTGACCTAACGACTCGTGGGATCTGACCATGAGTCGTTGCCATGCCCATGGGGACCATTTTTATTCCATCTTTGCAACTCCTCCCTAGCCTCTCCATGAGTCACCTGAAGACTCGTGGGCTATCCTCACCAGTCGTCTCACGACTCGTCCTAAGTCTGCAACATCAACTTTACCTTTTCTCAGTTTCGACTCTCAGGTCCGATCATTGGGCTTCCGGGTATAACATCTTCGTCTTATCTTAATTTCATTAGATTTATGGTATATTAAGGCTTTCATTCTTTCATGCCCCGAGCATACATCCTAGATGAAACACGGTACTTGGAGTCACAAGTAACCCCAAGTCCACTCCTGGTCTATCATACACTAGAATTTTGAGTAAATATATAAATATATATAGCGAAAGTTTAAAGAGATATTATAAACATTTGAGAGAATAAAGCTGATTCATAATATTTGAAAATATTTGAACAAAACCACAAGTCTGAAAACCAAATCTACGTTTGAAAGCCACTATAACTGATAAGTTTCTAGGACAAGCCCCCAACTAACTCCCAAGCTAAATAGAAGGAAAACAAATGTAACTGAATCAAATAATATCCGTCCTCGAAGAATGAGGACTCACCAACTAGAATAGTTGAAGTCTTCGGTGAGCAATCATCTAGCGAGGCTGGGACTGAGATCCTGCAGTTGTATCATAAAACAATATAGAAAAAAATGTGTCAGTACTTTAAATGTACTGAGTAAGTGAGAGAAACCATACACAAGAAATGAAATAACTGAACTAGAAAGACATGCAATGACCCATTGAAGCTACTGAACTAAATATCTAAAATAACTAAAATGGTCTAAAAGACTCTATCTGATAGTCAAAAACATGTTCTAAATCTGAAATACTGATCTAAACTTATCTGAAATGGACTGAGCTGACTAGTGGGAGAGTTTATAACCGACATATGACCACGTGAGCTAGACGTGGAGTCCGATGTACACACCCCATCGGTAGGACCCAATATACCTTGTCAGGGTATAAAGGCATGAACTGGGTGATCACAAGAGTTTGGGGCCATGAGGCCAATAAAACTGTAACCTACAGTGGCAACGTAGTTTTGGGAACTTGGGTGCGCTGGAACCCCGGTCCACTCAGTGCTAGGTCCTAGTCCTACTGGATAGTCCTAAATTGAATACTAAGCTGATATCTCAAACCTGGGGCCAAGACTAGTCGGGGATACATATCTAAAAGCTCCCTGAGAGTCTTATCAGACCAGATCCTGGAACTGTGATCTAACACTGGTCAGAGCTGCTTATCTGAAAGCGTTGTAACCGTCTAAAGGACAAATTTAATATGAAGATGAGGTCCTAAGGCTAGTCAGAGTTATTTATCTAAAGTGTCATGACCACCTAGTGGACCATTAAAACTGAATTCTAAATTTGATTCTAATAACTGGGAGGTAACACTAACACCTCGGGAATTTCTGTAGTCAAATTGATCAGCTGACATTTCTGACTGACATTGAGAATTCTAACCTTTTGGATAAAATTGAACTGAAAATAATTTGATTGAGTTTCAATGCTATTAACAACATAGGAGTCCCCAGCAGTGATAAAATCAAGAAAATTTTTGATATTCAAACACTATTGCAAGATTCAATATTTTCTACATTCAAGAAATAGTGCTAAATTTCACTTCACAAGAATAAACATCATTTCAGTCACAAACTGGTGTAAAAAATCTATAACTAACATGAAATAACATTCCATATGAATTAGAAGAAGTTGGATAAAATTTCTTAACAATAAAAAATTCCAAGGCTAGAACTAATAGAGAAAAGTAGGGAATTTGGGGACACGAGGGAAAAATTATTCCCTTGATGAATTCCCACACACCTATTGAAGTAGCCCGAAGAATTTCTTTGAGGAATACAGGATAAATAGACTGCTCTAGTTCTTTCTTTTAAATGCTATGAGAGAACTCCTATGTTGTTTTCTGCTAGTCTGAATGGGGTGAATGGGGAAAGAAATTGTTTAACCCCTCAAATAATCTGGAAATATGCTTAAAACGACGTATTTTAGAGTCTAAAAGGTAGGAAATTACTGAAAGACCCTTAGAAAATTCACAAAAAAACTGACTATCACGCTCCCCCACGAGAGACCTAACGACTTGTCACTTCAGGCCACGACTCGTGGGATCGTTCGTCAAGTGTACTGCTAACTAATCATCTGGGTTTGTCACGAGGGATATCACAAATCGTTATAAGAGACCACAACTCGTTGTCACCACTCGTCACATGCACTGCCTCAATTTCACATAAATTCCATCTGGCTGACCACGACCCATCCCACGAATCATAGTGACTGATCACGACTCATGGGGTCCTTCCGTTAGGTGCACTGCCTTATTTTTTTCCCCTTTGTAATTCCTCTAGCCATGGATGAAATTACGAGTCGTGGGACCTGTCCACGACTGCTGGTCATGCCCGTGATGACTCTTCCCCACAATACCTTTAACTCAAACCCACACCTCGCCACAAGTCACTTAACGACTTGTGGTTACCTCTCACGGGTCATAGAATGACTCATTCTATGACCTAGTATAGATTTTCCAATTTTCTCCGATTTAAGTCTCGGGTCTAGTCTTTGAGTTTCTGGGGCATTACTCGTTCCTTCTTTTCAGTGTGATGTGCATAAACTATCGATATTGATAAAGCTCATGCGTGTCGGCTACCTTTGGGGCTTGAATTGTGATGTTTTTAAACTTGTTAAATTGTTTATTATATGTTATCATGTGTATGTGTGTGTTGGGCTGATTTTTGGATCGAAAGTGACTATTGAAGGGTATAGTTGTAACTAGTTGATAATTTTGTGTCATGACCCGTCCGATTATTATAACACCCCGATAACCCAAGCATGGGTAAATTTAAATTTTTTGCAAGCCGGAATGATGCACCTGGAATTAAAAGATTATGAGGTGAACAATTTTGAATGGGCTAAGTTAAAATCAAATGGGCCCAGGCCCAGGGCCACTGCAGTGGTCTGTATCCGTTGTAGTGGTACTACTGCAGCGGAAGAAACCTCACTACAGCGGGTGACACGGATCAGAACTCTGCAATCCTGTTTTAATTAGTATTTAAAAACCTATTTTCATAATGGGTGCTAAATAAAATTGCCTCAGAATAGAAATTAGAATTTCTAAGCAAGAAGGGAGAGACAAAGAGGCTAGAGAAGGCAATACTTCACCTCCATCCTGACAATTTCCTACATGAACTTGAAACTTGAGGAAAGCACGTAGCTGGGAACTTCTCAACGGTAGTTTGGTTCCCAGGTAGGATATTTCTTTCTTATATGCTAGACTTTAATTAGCGAATCATATATATGCATATCACTGATGTGCTATTAATGAATAGGAAGAAATCCCATGTTAATCACTGTTAGGTGGAGTATAATTAGTATGTATCTATTAGACAAATGTAATTGAAAAGAAATAAGGGACAGTGACTAAAAACACCATAATACGGTATTTGCGGGTATAAAGAGTCCTAAAATTAGGCCGCTAGATTCCTGCCCTTGTGAGTGAATCCTATGGGGCTTCCCCAATGTGTGTCCTGAATAAGGTACTTTCACATGGTTGTGGCAAGGGTATAGAATAATCATGCTCTCGTAGAAATCAATGGACTAATAAGTTTAATTTTAATATGTGTATGTGATATGGTTCATGATTTGTGATTGAATGAAATATTGTTATTTGAGGAGGAGGGGTAAATTGATGTTAGGAATTGACTAGGGATTATGTGCATAACCGAGGAGGTGATTTGTGAAGATACAATTTGTGGGGAATCATGGTGGATGACTTGGCGGAGTACTATTTGAACTGTACCACTACAACAAGATTGTAGTGGCAAAAACAATGTCGCTATAGCAAACACCAAGAGCGGGTTAGTTTGCACTGCATTAATTGAACTTTTGGGTATAAATGACGTATTAACTAACTGATTTTGAAATGGCCTCAGGTCATGATTGTGTTATAACCTGCAATGCATAATTCTTGTTGGATTTGTGATTTTGTTGATCAATTGAATTGTGATATACTACTCTGAAAATGACGAGTGGAATCGGTGATAAACGAATAAGTAAAGGAAGTTGTATGTGAAAGGGAAAAGTAAATCATCTACATGTTGAGAGTTAAAATCTTGTGGACGAGGTGAGAATCTGGACGAGCAAGTTGGTATGATCAAATCGGTGATTAAATACTGGAATACAAGTGGTTCGTGCCCAAGGTGAGCATTCGGGTGAGCGGTATGAGTGAGTACTTAGACAGGTATGACTAAATATTTATACGATTGGGTGTACATATATGAGTACACAGACAGGTATGATGAAGGTTTCATACGGCTAGGTGTATAGTACATGGATTTCTAAGTCCCCTGCAGGTTATGACTGGAAGGCAAACATAAGACACTATAGCATGTGAATATAATGACGTGACAGAGGCATGTGACCAGCATATCACCGATAGTATAATTGTGAGGTAGAGATTGTGTAGGTATGACATAATATACATACAACTGTAGTGACAAAGATGTACAGGTATACAAGTGTGATATGAGATATATCAAGATGATTAGGGTATAATATGTGTGACATAGTTGGTATGTAAATATTATGACACAGTACAGGTAAGGTACTACATGACATTATTATGGTGTAGTGATGTGATGTGGAATTCGGGAGAGACAGGTATGTACAGGTACTTTAATTGTGGACGTAACTCCAATGGTATGATTTGATTCTTTCCTTGTATGTGCTTATGCTATTTAACTTGTATGGTGATTGAAATCTTCGTAAATGTGGTCTTCATGGATCATAAAAGGTAACATAAGTGAGTTATCAATGATAGTAAATTACTAGGATTTTGGTGGATTAACCTTATTACTATTATGTACACAAAAGGGGATAAAATGAAATTAAAGAGGGTAAGTTAATATTATGGGTCAAATAATAGGACATTGATTAATGAAAAAGGACTTGATTAATGATAGTAAAAGGATAAATAAAGTAGACATGCTATAACATTTATATGACGAAATAAAAGAGAACTGGATCAGTGAAACTGGGCTACTGACGAACTAGGGTGGCTCTACAGTGGGAAAATTGATGTTGACGTGAGACCGCTATAGCGGTCAAAGTACCCTCTGCAGCATGGTGAGAGAGATAGATTGAGAGTTAAAACGCGGGCTAATGTGGTGGGGTTATTTCATGAACCTTGATGAGTTATAAGAATCAATAATATAATTAGTAAACTTGTTGGATTATAATATAAGTTGGAGCATGAATTGGAGTAAAAAGGTAGTAATTCAGGTGAAAACTAGTGCTCTACTAGAGGACATCGGTGAAATTCTAGTCAACCATAGGCAATCATTTGTTTGATGGGAAACTGCAACTGGTGGCTCGTGAATAGTAACCAGCGATCTGCCGGTTCCATCACTAACAGGTGCTGGACGTCGTTGGACAAATGATGAAATCAACGGGCAATTCGTAGATGGAAACTATTGAACCAATGAAGGAAATGCCAGAAGGCCCTGGAACTTCACTGGACCATAGAGGAAAGCAATCGACGGCTCTAGATAGCAACCAGTGAATCGCCAGTTCCATCGCAAATGACAGACGCCTGCTAAGGGCAAAAATGTCTAGCCCTAAGAAATAGGAGAATGTTTGCCCTATTTTTTATATATTCTAAATAAAGTACTCTGAATATATCTTTCATTATTCCTTTTACTTTTTGAGAGAGAAAGAACTCCGTTGGAGAATAAAGAAATATGTTAATATTGCTTTTTGATCTTCATCTTCATCTTTAGCAAGGTATAACTATTATTGTAAAAATATTGTGAATTTGATTTTTATTACTCCTAATGATGAAATTATTGAGTTTATTAATGAATATGTTCTTGTGTTTCTCAATTATGAGTAGCTAAATATACAGCTAGAGGTGTGTGATGATGGGTGTTTAATTTGATTGGGTATTGGTAGATGTCTTGGTTTTACTTAATTAGTGCAAATCTATTAAATTCTCCTCAAATTATCGTTGATTGCTCATAGTTGCAAATATGGATATTGTTTTCTTACTTGATTTTAGCTTGAAAAAGAAGAATTAAATAATGTGGGAGAATTTATTAGTGCATTGGGATTCGATTATGTGGGGTTGGACTAGATATAGCCAAAACCCATGATCATAATCCCTTTAGAGGATGATGTATAGAAATAGCTCAGACCTAATCTAAATCATATTGGAATCGTTGAATTGTGCCTTGAGATTTTAGAGGACTCGAGAATAAGGAGCCCAATTGGTTGAAAAACATCGGGCTCTATCATTTTCAAAGGTTATTTACACATATTAGTAATAATTTGACTATTTAGTAAATCCCAATTTGATTGACATCCCATCTGCACCATACCTCTAGCCTTTATTCATTATTGTTTCTCAATTTTTGTTATCTTGCTCTCTTGATTAGATGATTTTAAAATTAGCAATTTTTTTGCCTTCACTTCCCCCAAAATTTATATTTACGTTTTCATTGCTTTGGTGCGAATCAATTCAATTCACGAAATGAATCTTGTGCAAATCATTCTCTATTCCTTGTGGGATTCAACCCTGACACTCGTTGGATTATTTGTTTTGGTACTATGATCACTTACATTCTCTCTAAATGAAGAGTGTAGTTTGAGCATTATCAAAAATAGGGTCGTCGCCGGGGACTAGCACTCGATATCCTTGAGTTATTTGTTAATTTGAATTGATCTTGCATGTTAAGTAGTTTAACAATTTTCTTGTTGTTGGCTATCTAGGGTGAATTCATATGAGCCAAAATTTGCAAGCAGGAGATAGTTCGTTGAAAGGAAATATGCAACATGAAGAGGATAATCCTGTCATGCCTGAGATCGCAGGTGCCATTCTCCTACCAGCTATGGTGGGGAATGCGGTGTTTCATTTCACTAGTACGATGTTACACCTATTTAAAATAAAAGAGCTCTTCGGGGGTAAACTGAATGAGGATGCAAAACACCATTTGAGGAACTTCCTAGAGATTTTCCAACCTTTTAATATAATGAATATAAGCCAAGTGTCTATTANATATATAAAATAGATATGCATATATAGATATATTGTTATCCTCTTTGTTTCATTTATGTAATAATATATAATCTGTCAAAGTGTGTAAATTGAATTGCTACCGTAATCGTGGTTTGACAAGATCCTAACTATTAGTTCTTATTACTGTTTGACAATTTTGATACATGCTTATTTAAATTGAGTATTTATTCTTTTATGATTAGATATTCCACTTTATTATTTAGCTAATTTATTGGTGTACTCTTGGTAAGTTATAGACTATTTATGGGAATTCGTCTTGTTTGATTTATCACTTGCTCTAATTATCTTGACCGATTATTTTGGGATTGATTCGTCTTACAATTTACCTTTTTTACATAGTCAATGATGGTAACTTAGCATTTTATTAAATAACAGTTTGTACCCAGTCCCTTAAATTGAGCCTAATTTAAGGAAATTTTTTTCTTTCTCTGCTGTCATCATTTACAATTATGGTAAAATAGAGATTTTTTTAGAAAAGACCTTGGTATGATCTTATTAGTTAAGGAAAACGTTTGTCTTGATTGATTCCTTATTATTATTGTCCTTCCTTTTATTTCTTGGAGT
>JACEIK010002787.1:164868-176393 GCA_018107945.1 Datura stramonium | reverse complement strand
TCTTCATCTTTAATGATTCTTAGCGGTGCACAACGTTAGGAAGTACCTGAATTCTTTACTTGCTTTGGTCGAAGAGGTAGAGATTAGGAAAAGAGAATTACAACAGATCATTGATGTTGATGATCATTCTATTAACTTGAGTTGTGGTCGCAGGATAGTTATATCTGGAACTTAGTGATAACGGTTAGTTTGCAAAAATTATGAGACTTGGTCGAGTAATTGAGGATAGTCATTCAATAGGGATTGGTCGATCGTTTTAATGAACCTAAGTTATCAGTTCTGTAAGTAAGTATTAGTAAAGATCATGAGTGTATACCCAAAACTGTTATGAACCCATGGGGAACACAAACCCTAGTTATCCTTTAATTATTGATTTGAAAATATAATCTTGACTGTTGTTTATTTCTATTATTGATTTTTATTAGAATCACCCCATTGTGAAGTAATTACCATACGAGTTCATCTACCGCTATAATCTAGATCTTTCATATTCCCTGTGGGATCGACCTCAACCTCTAAGTTGGATTCTTTATTGACAACGTCCGCTTTATACTTCAGTTAGAAGTGTGGTTTGAGCGTTATCAAAACGTGGCGCCATTATCGGGGAATACAACTAAGACTAGGTTGTTAGCTTGTATTTGACTTGTTGGTAGTTACTTTACTCTTAACGTTTTCTTTTTCCTTTGTTTTTCTTTTGTGACATCCTCAGGTTTTCATCTAGGGATAAACCCTCCACTCAAACACCCAAAGATGAAACATGATCAGCTGCCAAACCACAAAAGTAACACATGAGAAGTGCACAGGAGGATGATTCTCAGTACGAGAGTACCCTACGACCCGTGAGATGAAGGTACGAGTCGTACCATACCGGTCGCGGTGAAGTTCAGACAAAATTCAAAGTATCAGGATCAAGCCACGGGTGCAATGTATGAGTCGTAGGATGTAGGTACGAATCGTACCTTGGCACAATACTTAGCCAACACTTCAAGTCACGAGTTGATGCCACGGTCCGTGAGAAGCCCCTACGAGTCGTAGGAGGACCCATGACGAGCTCGGCAACAGATATGGAAAGCAGTCTTGTTAGTTTAGGAAAAGGATTCTTGTGTCTTATAAATACGTTTTATGTTTTATTTTTTCATGGAGGACGACGAATAGACTTAATTTTAGTAGGAAAATATTATAGTAAACAATTTTATACCATTGAAAGAGAGAATTAAGTTGGTTCAACATTGTGATCTACCTTTTCTTGAACTTATATTGTTCTTGCTACTTGTTATTCAAGATTTCATGGATTAAGAAGGAATTGTTTCTGTCAATCATTTTTGTAAGTATTGTTTTATGTCTTCAACCATGAACACAATTCACAACCTTGCAACTATGAGAGGCTAAAACCTCCATAGCTAGGGTTGTGGGAACCATGATGGATTAACAAGCTAGGGTTGCACAAAGTGATTCTAAAACCAATACTAATTACTTATATTGTAGTCTCTTCATCTTTAATGATTCTTAGTGGTGCGCAACGTTAGGAAGTGCCTGAATTCTTTACTTGCTTTGGTCGAAGAGGTAGAGATTAGAAAAAGAGAATTGCAACAGAGCATTGATCTTGACGATCATTGTATTAACTTGAGTTGTGGTCGCATGATAGTTATATCTGGAACTTAATGATAACGGTTAGTTTGCAAAACTCATGAGACTTGATCGAGTAATTGAGGATATTCATTCAATAAGGATTGGTCGATCGTTTGAATGAACCTAAGTTATCAGTTCTGTAAGTAAGTATTGGTAAAGATTACAAGTGTGTACCCAAAACTGTTATGAACCCATGGGGAACACAAACCCTAGCTATCCTTTAATTATTGATTTGCAAATATAATCTTGACTGTTGTTTATTTCTATTATTGATTTTTATTAGAATCCCCCCATTGTGAAGTAATTACCATACGAGTTCATCTACCGGCTGTAATCTAGATCTTCCATGTTACCTGTGGGATCGATCCCAACCTCTAAGTTAGGTTCTTTATTGACAACATCCGCTTCATATTTCAGTTGGAAGTTTGATTTTGAGATGGGCCATATCCTGATCCTATTCTTTTTCTTTCTTTAGGTGCTATGTTGTCATGCCCCTAGAGTAATTTATTGCAGCAGCCTCAGATTCTCGAGTGTGCCATGCCCTGTTGGTTTTTGTCATCTTATCCAATATCTCACTAGCCTTTGCAAAAGTATGAGCCATCATAGAACTATCTGCTATCCTGTCTGCTACAGCGTTGTTGGTGGCACTCAGTGACCTGTAAAATACTTTCAGAAAAACTTTCTCCGGAAGCTTATGATTAGGACACTGCAGCTTCATCTTCTTTTTGAATCTCAACCACACCTCATATAAGGCTTCCCATGGTAATTATCTGAAATTGTTGATCTCATCCCTCAACTGAATCATCCGTAAGGGTTGGAAAAACCTCTCCAAGAAAGCTGTAGTCAGTTCTGCCTAGGTGGTGATAAACTCATCTGGAAGCTTATTCAACCACAATGTAGCTTCCCCTGTCAATGAGAAAGGAAATAACTTGAGTCTAATAGCCTCTTGCGTCACCCTTGGAAGTTTGTATGTTTTGCAGATTCCTGTGAAATTGATTAAGTGCTAATTTGGATCTTCACCAGATGAACCATTGAACAACCCATTCATGCTCAGCAATTGCGTCATTATTCTTGCAATATCGAACTTAGCATTAGCTGGCAATGGGGATGGAACAATGGCTCCAGTGTAACCAACTTCTTTCAGATTAAACTTTCCCTCAAAGAGCACATTCCGTATGGAATTACATCCACGATAATGAGGGGAATTTTTCTGTTCCATTCTACCAAGGCTAGAACTAATTTAGCAATGTCAGCTCTCCTAGCTGCGTCAGCTAGTTGGGCTTCTTTTGCCAATCGCACAGCTTCAACCCACTGTGCCTCAGTCAGCTCTTCCTTCAAAAGGAGGTTAAGTTGTGCCACTGGATTTTCCATGCTAACCCCTGATAAATTAAAAACAAAAAAAAAAAAAGTAAATCACGAAATAAAGACTAAAAGAAGTATTTAAACAACAATTAATTATTTATGAGTCGTATTCCTCAGCAAAGACGCTAAAATTTGATCACATCGAAATTATACCTTGCAATGAAGTATAAAGCAGTCGCTAATAAATATAGTAACCCAACTAGGTTGGGATCAATCCCACAGAGAATAGGTCAAAAATAATATGTTAATAGTGAGTAAACAACTAGTAGTAATATTTCAGAGGGAGGTTGCAATAAAAGAAAAAGTAATTTTAAGCAAAGAGTTTATTGTATTCAAATTTATGAAGAAACTAGGACTGTGTACCCCGTGATTTTATAATGTAGTAGGCTTATTTTATTAGTGATCTATCATGGTGAATTTTGTGTAAGACTAACGATTAAATTCATCTAATGTCTCTCGACCTACATAGATGAATTTCACTCTAAATCCGTTGGGACTTTAGGTGTTTATATTTTGCCCTCGTCATATGTCTTGGGTTAACTATTCTCGTTTAGAGTTCAAGTTAATTAGATGAGGGTTGATAGCCTCAAATTTTTATTGTTATTCTATTACCTAACTTCAACCTCTTTGGTCAAGCAAGTTGATGATACAGACACGTTTTAACGTTTGTAATCATTAGAACTAATTAAAACAAAGAGAATAATAATTCACTCAATCACCATTCAAGAATCACTATTTTATTTTGCCTATTTTTGTTTATCCATCATGGTTCGCACAACCCCTAGCTAAAAAAATTAGCCACATAGTTTAAATAAAAAATCACATAATATTTATAAGAAGTCATGATGAATATTTATAATAATATGAAACTGTTTGACAAATCTTGAAAGCTAAATTGAATCGCAAGAACTTGATGTTTCTCTCAATCAATTCTATGGAATAATGATTTTCACACTTGCAACAATTCAAGGCGTGAATAATAGTTAATAATTTAGTGGTGTAACAATAAAAAGGTCCTAAGAGGGGGTATTTATAGCAGTAGAATAAGTCTGCATCTATTCCTACTTGGACTGAGATTCGACTTAGCAGGCTTTTATTCGGACCCAAGGGTCTGCGTCACGCCACCTATCGCGCCAATATGGCTCCACGTAACGTGGTTGGGTGTGCCGATGTTTCTCCAGGTCATGCAGCTCGGTGCACTGATGTGGCTGTGCGATGCCCACCTCTACTTTATTGTGACACTTGTTCTTTTTGAGTTCGACTTGGCAACACTTGCTCTTTTAAGCCCCAAATGAGTCAAAACCCATCATTTTTATCGCTGTAAATATCTAATCATGCGTGTTAGATATTTTTCACAAACATCATACAAAAAAAAGCAATCACACATTATTTATTCTCAAAACATAACTACATATGGGCAAAATATGATAAATAAGTGCATAAATACGTCAAACATCACTAGACAATAAAAGCTAACCGGAGGGAAAGAACTAAACCTTCTCGAGTGAACAAGGAACAGAATACGCCAAAACTAGTAGATTAAAACTTCAACATCAATCCTACGGAACTAGTCGCTATTTTGACATACATGAGTGCACAGATCAAATGACCCAGAGAGATGAACACAAATCCTAGCAAGAGAAGCTAAGAGTTTTGGTGTTATTACCATAATAATCATGGGCATACAATCAAAAACTAAAAAGCCTTACAACATGAAGTAGCTTATCTCAGAAGCGAACCCAGAATTTGAAGATAGGGGGTGCACTACTATCTTTAACATAGTCATGTCAATTATTAGGTACAAAGTATGGAGTATAATTCTCTTAAAACTTAAAAATTGCTAAATTATGAGCAAAGTATAAACTTCAAAACGATCAAATATCATTTAGTTAGTACTAATATAACAGAAGTAGATCATTAATTCATACTAGACATCGATGTGCTTTCATATTCTGAAAACGGTCAATGATAGTATTGTTGCTTATATTTACAAATATATCCTTCTCGATGTAACAAACTAAATAATCATTTAAAAATTCATCACCAATACTACTATGTAGTTCATTCTTGATATGTTTCATGTATGAGAATGCTCTTTCTACCGTTGCAGTAGTGACAGGTAAAATCAACGTCAACTTCACAAGTAAGTACACAAGAGAATAAGTCTCCACAAGATTTTCATTAACCAACGCTTCTGCCAAAATCACCAATTTTTTTCAAATCAGAGAATGTAGGATCACCACGCCTCATTTGTTTTATGAAAGTATCAAGTTGGTAATTGAGATCTCAAAGCTCTAATTCACCAAACACATCTGGATAATGCTTGGCCAATGTCATTATTCTTTCCTTATCAAAATTAGCAAAAACATTAGCTAGATTCAAGCTTGCCATACCAAGAAGTAAGTTACCACTCACAACATCGAAACGATTGTTAAGCTCTTGAAATTGCAAGTCAATTATAGCAAAAGAGCTCAACTCGTAAGTGATGTGAATAAGTAACACCACAAGATTTGGGCTTGGACTTTTCAGGAATATAAAACTCATCCATCTTAGGTATTGAAATATCATGTTTATCACAAAATGAAGAAACTTCATTCATCAAAGATTCCCATCCATTGTCTCTCAACAATTGCAATCTTTCCTTACTAATGTCAAGAAAAGTCATGGCATTGACAATATCTTGCTCTTTCCTTTGTAACGATGCGCTCAACTCATTTGACATGATCACAAGTGAAGTAAGAACACAAATTCAAATTCATTGATCATACTTAAAAAAGCTCATGCTTGTAATCTATCATCGGGGTTAGAACCTCCACATTTAATCGCATCAAGCACATGAGCTATAGATGAAAATAAAACAACAAAGCTATCCAATGTTCTAAAATGAGACCCCCAACGAGTGTCGCCTGGCCTTTGAAACCCTTGTTCTTGATTTAAACCTTTTCCACTTTGAACTTCACCGCTCTCTAGTAGTTGCTCCAATATTTCTGCTTGATGGTCCCGAAGTTGATATCTACGCTTAAATGATGATCTTACCACATTCAACACATTAGAAATAATAGCAAAGAAATTTTTCACAAGCAAATATTTTTTGGCAACAGCTACAAGAGTCAATTGTAATTGGTGAGCAAAGCAGTAAATGCAATATGCCGATGGATTTTCCTGCAAAATCAAAGCTTTAAGACCTTTCACCTCGCCTTGCATGTTACTAGATCCATCATAGCCCTGTCCATGTATTTTTGATATATTTAAAGAGTGTCTCAAAAGCAAAGAGCATATTGTTTCCTTCAATGATTTTGCTGATGTATCACCAACACGAACAATAGAAATAACTCACTTATTCACTTTGTCTTTTTTGTTAACATACCTCAAAGCAAGTGCCATTTGTTCATGGTGTGATATGTCCTTAGATTCATCAACTAATATCCCAAAATAATCTCCATCCAAGTCATCAATTATAACTTTTGTGGTTTCTTGTGCACAAGCACTCACAATCTCTTTTTGAATTTTTGGAGAAGTCATCATAGCATTTTTTGGAGCATTCTTTAATATAATACTATCCACATCCGGAAGCATTTTTCTAAGACATTCCAAAAGACCAAGAAAAAGGCCTTTATTTTTCGAAGATTCACTTTCATCATGACCTCAAAAAGACAATCCAAATTTCAAGAGGAACCTTACCACATTAGTTGAAGCATCTAAACGAATTCGGTGCTCGCTTCGTATTTTCTCAGATTGTTTATTAAAAACAGCTTGAATTGATTGAGATTGATTTGTTAAATATAGCATCTTGTTGAAACACCTATTGTGTACGCTATTTACTTCGCCAACATGTAAAGAAAATCGTTCCAAACATCTGTTCCAAGCCTTAAATCCGATTTTTGTGAAAAAATCACATGTACCTCCCTTTACATAGTCATTTTTGAATAAATAACAGCATAAACAGAGTACAACATCTTTCTTCACACTGTACTCCATCCACCTAGAATATGAATCCTTAAAACTATGTCGAATTAAATCGATGCATTTTATTCTCGAATTTAGTTTGAGGAAATTCAAGAACAACTGGTTGACAAGGCCCTTGTTGAATATAGTGTCTTCTCACTTTATCCCATATTTTAGGGCTATATTTATCAATAGGTATTCTTTCACCATGGTCATATTTAAGTGACTCTAAATCAAACTCATCTATAAGACGAAGAGAATTATCTCTAAAACTAGAACTTGGTTGAGAAGATATAGATTTCTTCAAAAATCTATCCATTTCAATTCACAAGAATCAACAACAAATTCCCTACAAAACAAAGATTTCATGAGAATATAAGTACACGTAACATTTTTAATATAGGCGACTCACACCTCCTTTCATAGCACAACAAAAATAATATGTAATGGAAGAATCACCCTCATAAAAGGTAAAACATGACTATTTTAATAAAAGAGAATCACACCCCTCCTTTCATATTACCATAGTAATGTCTGTGGAGGAATCCACGCCCTCATAAAAATATGAAGTAAACACAAAAGTTTTCATTAGGGAATCACACCCCTTCTTTCGTAGCACCAAAAAAAAAAAGAAGAAAATAACACGCAATGTGGAATCACATCCTAAAATAGAAGAAACACTTACCAATTTATGAGTGAAAAGATAACCTTGATATAAAGAATTGTTTAGCTCAACGGAATTGAAAATAGTATGATCTTGTCTTGTAATATGTGAATCCACTGCCAAATTCATTTAAATAATAAAAGAAAAAGTTAAAACCATGTTCTTCATTCACAAATCACAATTTATTGAGATCCTCAACTAAAATTATTAAAAAGTAATTTTTAAATAGACATCAATACTCAATAGTACTACTTTATCAATCCCATTCAATTATTTTAATGTGAAATTTCAATAATCACATTATAATAATGAATTATTTATTAAAACAAACTAATAAAGTTATACTTTTCAATTTTTTATTTATTTAATATTAATAAAAATATATTGACTAATTGTAATTTGTGAACATTGTATATATGCATAAAATAGGTTTAAAATAAAGTAATAAATATAGATGGAATATAAATCATAAAATACAAAAAAAAAAAGTAAAGTTTATATTACTATATTCAGATTAATTAAATAGAAACATGTGAGAATTGGACTTGACATGAGAATAAAAACATGAGATTGTTGGGTGGTCGGTGCCGGTGGCGCGTGGGTGCTAACCGTGGCGGCGGACGGAAGTCGCGGAAAGCCGATCTTAAAAACTGGCGAGTGTCGTCGATTTTTGATTTTTGATAGGAAATTTTTTTTCTCTGTTTAGGTACTAGTTAGTACTTAGTAGGGTTTTTAATTATTATTTTCTTTTTAAATTAAGTAAAAAGAAAAGAATTAGAGACTACCCCATGAGGTGGATAACATCCATGAGGTGGATAACATGAAATTTTAAAGTAAAAAAATATTTTTGAGGAAAAATGGTGGGTTGACTTATGGGGTGGTAAAATTTTAAAAGTAAAAAAAAAAATTCTCATATGGGTTCGAACCCACAGAGTCCCACACCCAAGTAAATCAAAGCTGCTCGGCTAACTAGTGCACCCCAACGAGTTTTGTGATTGGGAGGGCACAATTAAATATATAACCCTTTCTTAAGGTATATATACAAAAAAAAAAATTAAAAGTTACCGGGTGCACGTACACCCTCCATGCTACATGTGGGTCCGCCTCTGGCTTATCTCCTTAGGAAAAGGTACCTTTGTGAGTTGCAAAGGGAGAAAGGAAAACTAACATATTTAAAGAACTATAACAATAACAATAACGAGCCACCCCAGGCACACACACTCAAGCATATGGTCAATGTTATTTTTGATGGAGCAGAAGTTAATAGAATCACTACGCATAAATACAACAAGGTTGCTTGTCATACATAAAGCAGACGAGAAGCATTCTCCAGGGATAAGATAATGTTCGATGACACGAACACAGAGAGAAAGATGTTTTTATACCATGACGCTCTAATTATTATATTACTAAAATTAAATGTATTTTAAGTTATCACATTCAATCACGATTCATTGAACAGATGCGCTAGCGGATGAGGTCATTTTGATAACTTATGTACTTTTTGATTTCAATAGTGTCGAGAAAACAATAACTAGAAAAATTGCATTGCCAACCTTTGTGGATGGAATTATCAAATATTCCACATTTCGCTAATTCCTTTTTACCGTCTTCCACCTGAGTTACGCTATCCATAGACATTCTGCTAAGAGCATTAGCCACTACGTTGGCCTTACCCGGGTGATACAGCACACTCATGTCATAATCCTTTAGCAGTTCCAACCAATGTCTCTGGCGCAGGTTTAGATCCTTCTAGCTGAACACGTACTGAAGGCTCTTGTGATCTGTGAACATATCCACATGAGCCCCATACAAGTAGTGTCTCCACATTTTTAATGCGAATACCACCGCTGCCAACCCCAAGTCATGAGTTGGATAATTCTTCTCATGGGCTTTGAGTTGTCGGAGGCATAGGCTATCACTTTGCCCTGCTGCATCAAAACGCAACCAAGTCCAACTATGGAGGCATCACAATACACAACTAACCCATCTGATCCTTCCGGTAAGGTTAACACTAGAGCAGTAGTGAGTCGAGTCTTCAACTCATGAAAACTCTTCTCACACTCATCCGACTACTGAAATTTCACATTCTTCTAGGTTAACTTGGTCGTAGGAGATGCTATGGAGGATAAACCTTCCACAAACCGTCGGTAATAGCCTGCTAAGCCCAGGAAACTCCTGATTTCAGTAGGAGAGGTAGGTCTAGGCCAATACTTCACTGGTGCTATCTTATGAGGATCTACTTGTATCCCTTCATCTAAAACCACTTGACCCAAGAATGTCACAGACTTCAACCAGAATCCACACTTACTGAACTTGGCGAATAACTAGCGATCTCTGAGGGTCTGTAATGCTATCCTTGGGTGATTGGCATGCTCTTCCTCATTTTCGGAGTATACTAGAATGTCGTCGATGAATACAATGGCGAACATATCCAGGTACTGCCTAAAGACCCTGTTCATCAAGTCAATGAAGGTTGCTGGATCGTTTGTTAACCCAAAGGACATCACCACAAACTCATAGTGACCATACCGAGTTCTGAATGTTGTTTTCGGTATGTCGCACTCTCTGACCCTTAATTGATGGTACCCTGACCTGAGATCAATCTTGGAGAAACAATTGGCTCCCTGAAGTTGGTCGAACAAGTCATCAATTCTAGGTAGGGTATATCTGTTCTTGACTGTGACTTTGTTCAGCTGACGGTAATCTATGCACATTCTAAGGGTACAGTCTTTCTTATGCACGAATAGCACTGGAGCACCCCTGGGAGAGATGCTGGGTCTGATGAAATCCTTATCAAGAAGGTCCTTTAAGTACTCCTTCATCTCCTTAAGCTCCGTTGGAGCCATTCTGTAAGGAGGGATGGAGATGGGCTGAGTGTCCGGAAAGAGATCTATTTTGAAGTCTATTTCCCGTTCAGGGGGAACTCTAGGAAGATCTTTAGGAAATAACCATCAATCTAATTCGACCACCTCTCCTGCATTTCCATATCCAATGCCATTTGGGAAATCGATGACAATTGGAACTGACTGAATGGTTGGGGCCTCAAAGTTAGAATATTTAACCCGAACTAGATGATATAAACATCCATTGGAAATGAGTTTCTGGGCCTAAAGGAAGGAAATAAACCTACCCTTAGGCGCTGAACTGCTGCCCGACCATTCTAACACGGGCTCATCAGGAAACTGAAACTTGACAACTCTTGTCCTGCAGTCAACTGAGGCATAGCAGGAGTGTAACCAATCCATGCCTAGAATAAGGTCTAAGTCGATCATGTCTATCTCTACAAGATCAGCTGGAATGATTTTATTCAAGACTGAGACTGGGCAGCTTCTATACACCCGGCTGGCCCTAACTGACTCGCCAACTGGGGTGGAAACTGAGAAAGATTCTGATAGGACCTCTAGACTGATGCTGAACTGAACCGGTACATAAGGAGTTACAAACGAAAGAGTAGCTCCTGAATCTAGGAGGGAATACACGTTTAGGTGAAAGAGACGTAACATACCATTAACTACATCAGGTGAGCTTTTCTGATCCTGAAGAGAAGAGAGAGCATAAAAACGATTCTGGCGTTGATCGCTATCTGTACTTGATGGGTTGGCCTGCTGAGTTGGTTGGCTTGCTGGAGCTGATGAGGTAGTGGATTGTGATCTCCCTCGCCCTGCTGACGGGCACTCCCTTAGCCTGTGTCCAAGTTTTCCACACCCAAAGCAGCCCTCTCATCCCTGAATGCATTCTCCTGGGTGATTCCTACCACACTTGGGACAAGCTGGATACTTGTTTCCTGTACTGTGGGCCTGAGACTGAGTGCCAGAAGAGCTACCCCTTCGATCCTAGCAGGATCGAAAGGTTGGGGTGCTGGCTGAGCTAGGTGTTGGGGCCCTCTTCTACTGCTGCTGCTGTGGGAGGCTACCACCGCCAG